>JAEQML010053012.1:0-41067 GCA_016904865.1 Pissodes strobi | reverse complement strand
CACGTTAACGTCAAACATAACGAACGCCAATAAATTTAAACCTGCACGAACGTTACCGTCTGTTATTTGCTCTGAAATACCTGAACCAAATAGGTGTAATTATTAGTCATTTTGGATGTGAATCGCCCTTGCGTAGCGGATAATCGTCGATTTGTATCGCCCTTATGGATTCTTAAGACCGAGGATCTTCCTGTTTGGATCTGCGGATTTGGATATTTTAAACTGGTGGCGCCCTGGTCAAGAGTAAGTAACTGACCCACTCCCACGCCGACGGGCAAGTCGGAGCACACATATTGCGCTGGCCGCATCCTTAAGGGTAGGTATCATCTTATTCATTATATCTTGCTAGCACATTTAGAAGGGTTTTACGCGCAACAATTGCCTATCTGTAAATAGTCCCTCTGTTCCGAAGAAGTTAACGATCTGCTGTGCCATTGCTTTCTCAAAGATTTTCGAGATCACTGGAAGCAAAGAAATCGGTCTATAATTTGTGACAAGACCACTATCACCCTTTTTGTAGATTGGCGTAATGAGTGCTTGCTTCAGGGCTTTTGGGAATATACCCTCTCCAATACACATGTTGAAAAGTTTTGTGAGGGGAGCAATAATTAAGTTTACAATTATTTTATTAGTGGCACTGTTAGATTATATGTATCAGAATTTTTTTTTATATTTCAGTTTGT
The DNA here is from genome assembly GCA_016904865.1 of Pissodes strobi. Lineage (NCBI taxonomy): Eukaryota > Metazoa > Arthropoda > Insecta > Coleoptera > Curculionidae > Pissodes > Pissodes strobi. Next base: position 40,384 of record JAEQML010053012.1, on the reverse strand, counting down.
TGATAATATCCCTCATATTTATGAAACTCGTTTCTTTAAATACAAAGTTCTCAGTATGAATATTAAGATTGCTTAGGTACTGGATGGGGTCAGTATTGGCCTGGGGCATACTCCCAATTAGCTTTTTAGGTATATTTGAGAAAAATATATTAAATTCCTCTGGAGATATTACTGTATCCGCAGCATCCTTCCCCTTGCATCCCCTCTTCTTGTTTATTATACCCCACATGCATTTTACTGGATTAGCTACGGAAACTATGGCCCTATCATTAGCAAACCTCTTCGCCTGCACAATAGCGCGTTTATATTCCATTTTATAACTTTTGTATGCTTTCAAATCATTGACTCTATTATACTGCTTGCACACCTCATTCAAAAGACCCAAAAACTCGCTCATGCCTCTAAGATTATCATTAAACCAGCTCACCTTGTTTGGTTGATCAGTTCGAGTCACAACAGTTTTCTCCGGAAAGGACTGCAGATATGCTCTCTCCAATAGGTTTATGAAAATTTGCGCTTTTTCATCAACATTATTGTTTACATCCGCTATAAAGTCCCAAGAAAGATTTTCTATTAAACAGTAAAATGTATGCGACCTGCTGCACTTTTTTTTCTATACAAACTTTTTTATTTTCCATACTGAAGCTCAGAATTTGGCCTAGGTGGTCTGAGTTATTAAAATTTATTATTTTTGTCGAGAAATAATTGCTATGAAAATTTACGAAAACATTATCGAGGCAGGCTTCTCCAAAAACATCTGTTGAAAACTATAAGTGGCAAGTAGATCATCAAGGGCTGCTGACTCACTTTGCCCTGAATGGAACAACACATTGAAGTCACCCGCCAGGACAATGCGTTTGTCCTGACCTATGTGACCTATGACATCCTCGATTGTAGACAGAAAATTGCCAAAGCTGCTTCCAGGCGTCCTATAAATACAGACTAAAAACACACTTTTTACTGACGAGACACAAAGCTCCACACATCTTTCAACATTAAAAGAGTTAATATCCAATGAAATAAAATCTAAGTGTTCTTTAACCAATATTACACCATGACATCGTTCGTGGAGTGTGAATCCTGCAATTTTGTAACTGGACAGGGTGAAGGCATCCATTTCTTCTATTGCAAGACAATGTTCTGTTAAGCAAACAACGTCTATTTCTGCATCGTCAAGGGCTGCTTCTAATTCATACATTTTATTTCTTATAGATCGCACATTATAGTGAAGAAGGCGTACCATACTTATTTGTTGCTCCCGGGATGTTGCTTTCCTAGAATTTGTCTCGGCTGAAACCTTAACTTCCTCAAGTTTAAAAACTGGTTAATGTTTACACCTGTTGGCCACAGTGCAGGGACTATGGCAGTTGCCCTACATTGTATAGGAACTCCCATTTTGAAGGAACTGTATTTCATATCCTGCTTACTTTTCAGCTTTTCACATACACACTCAGGAATACCAAATTTTTTAACATAGGATTCAATTTGGTCAGGTTCTGTAGTGGTTACCAGACCAGAGACAAAGAGCCAGGAGTAGTTTTTTAGATTTGCTGCTTGCAGATCCTGTACATTTTCTTTGTTCCCTATGATAGGAGCAGGTCTCAGACTTACATCGTGGATTCGCCTCATTTTTTTCCTTTCAACCAATTTCCAACCATCTTTTTCCTTACTGGGCACATCTTGCGGGTTTTCATGTTTGGTTGCAATCCTGGGTCCATAACACTTTAGCGTCACACAAATTAAGAAGTTTTTGGTAAAAATAAGAAAATTTTCTATGTTAGAGAGAGTGATTCTTTATAGAAAAGTGCGGACGGAGGATCTTTTTTATAAAAAAATAGTAACATTTCTAACCTAAAGAATATGAAACTTTCGGAACACTCACATCTACCTATACCAAATTTTCTACCTTCGGACCTGCGCATTTGGCAGCAGCCCAGTGTTGTTCAAATATTTCGTTCTTCGCTCGCTCCGGGGGCTCAACCAGACAAAACTAACCCAAATTAACCTTGTAGATAACGTAGAAAAGGGTACATTTTTACCTAGCGCCCTTTTCGAATTTTACAATTTATTTTCGTGTAACGTGTATTATACAGTATTAGAAGTGTTTTGTGACACGTTACATATTACGCAAAGAACTTTTGAGGCCAAACATTGAAAAAAAATCCCAATTGTTTCAAAAAGTAGAATAGCAGCTTGCCAAACCACAGTTAACCTAAACTAACCAACACCAACCCAAAGTAACCAAAACCAACCCAGACTAACCAAAGCCAACCCAAACAAACCAAAACTAACCCAGACTAATCCTAAATGAACCAAGATAATTAAATAAGCGAGCAAACAAGCGCGCTACGCGCGCTTCTCTTACACTATCTCAAACTAAGCAAAACCAACCCAGACTAACCAAAACAAACCCAAACTAACCAAAACAAACCCAAACAAACCAACACTAACCCAAAGTAGCCAAAACCAACTCAGACAAACCCAAACTAACCAAAGCCAACCCAAACAAACCAAAACTGACCCAGACTAAGTCTAAATTAACCAACGCGCGCTTGTCTCTTCACTATCTCAAACTAAGCAAAACTAACTCACACTAACCAATACTAACCCAAAATGACCAAAACCAACCCAGACTAACCAAAGCCAACCCAAACAAACCAAAAATTAACCCACACTAACCCTAAATTAACCAAAGTAAGGAAATAAGCGCGCAAACAACGCGCGCTTGTCTCTTTCCTGTCTCAAACTAAGCAAAACCAACCCAGACTAATTAAAACTAACCCAAACTAACTAACACTAACCCAAAGTAACCAAAACCAACCCAGACAAACCCAAACTAACCAAAGCTAACCCTTTTTTTTTTTTTTTTCTGAGGAGAAAGAAATCTTCCAAAGACACCCGGCCGTTATTGATTGGGGGAGAAATTTCATTGTCTTGGCTTGATCTTCTACAGCCTTCATTTGTGTCTGCGCTTAGTACTGTTCCCTATTTTCCTCTTCTCTCTCTCGTCTTTTCTCTTCCTCGCCCTTCTCCTTCATTATACTTTTCAGCATTTCCATAATCGATCCCAGTGCTTTTCATTGGTTAGCAGTAATTCAGCGATGTTTTCTTCGTTCAACCTTACTCCGCATGCTTCTGCGGCCGTATCTCTAATTCCCTCGAACTTATGACAGTAGAATATTGTATGACCAGGTGTGTCCCTGTCTTGGCAATAGCAACACTCATCCTTTTCCTGCTTCCTTATGTCCTTTAGAAATGTGCCAAAAGTTCCATGTCCTGTTAAGGCTTGTGTTGTGTAATAATCCAGCTCCCCATACTTTCTTGTGGTCCACTGTTAGACGTCTTTTATGAACGTCTTTGCCCAGCCATTATACATTTGCCATCTTTCCTGCCATTCATTCATTAGCTCTGTTCTTGCTTCAGCCCTGTATTCTTTCCCGTTTTGGTGTATTTTTTCTCTCTCTTTGACCAAGAGGTCAATTGGAGGTAATCCAGCCAGGACCTCCGCTGCAGTTGTGCTTACTGTTCTGTATGCTGTAGTTATGCCTATTGATAATTTCCTATTGACTCTGCTCAAGAGGTCTCGATAGTGTTTGAATTTAAGTGCGTGGCTCCATGCTGGTGCGGCATACAGGATCGCTGATGTCACAGTGCAGGCGATTATCCTTCTTTTCCTTGTCTTTGGTCCCCCTGTTCTTGGCATTAATCTTAATAGGAGATTCATCATCTGGCACCCCTTATCGACTATCTTTTTTATGTGCGTTGTCATGCGTAGGTTTTTGTCCAAGGTGACTCCCAGATACTTCACCCACTGCGACGTTGTTACCATTGTTCCTTGGATGTTTATTTGTAAGTGGCTTATTCTTCTCTTGCTTAATAATAAGATTGTCTCAGTTTTTTCCTTTGCCACTGTCATGCCCATGTCTTCTAGGTGTTCGACTACTTGTTTCACAGCATATTCAGCTTTGTCCTCTAGACTAGAGGTATTTTTGGCCGTTACGACTATGGCCAAATCGTCTGCATATGCCACCAGGTTCACTCCGTTTTCTGTTTTCAAATAAAGCACCTGATTGTATAGAATATTCCATAGTATTGGTCCTAGAATGGAGTCTTGAGGGACTCCACAAGTCATTTCAAACATGTTGTTATTTGGGGCGATAATTTTTCTATTGCTGAGGTATGACTGAACAATTTTTACCAGATAATCCGATATGTTTCCTTCTTTTAAAGCATTGATGATCTGCTTCCAAGGTGCGGAGTTAAAGGCGTTTTGCACGTCGAGCATCACCATCACACATAGCTCTTGGTTCTTGTATGCTTTCCGTTTGATATCCTGGACGATATCTTGTATTCTCGTGATAGCGCTCAGGGTTGATCTTCCCTTCGTGAAACAATACTGATGTTCATGTTTTAGATTTTTTTCTCCCATCTCGGTTTGTAATCTGTTTTTAATTAGTATTTCAAATACTTTTCCTGTGCTATCTATGAGGCATAGCGGTCTGTATCTAAACCAAAGCTAACCCAAACAAACCAAAACTAACCCAGATTCGACTAACCCTAAACTAACCAAAGTAAGGAAATAAGCGAGCAAACAAGCGCGCTACGCGCGCTTGTCTCTTCACTATCTCAAACTAAACAAAACTAACCCAGACTAACCAATACTAACCCAAACTAACCAAAACCAACCCAGAATAACCCAAACTAACCAAAGCGAACCCAAACAAACCAAAACTAACCCAGAAGACTAACCCTAAATTAACCAAAGCAAGGAAATAAGCGCGCTACCATCTCAAACTAAGCAAAACCAACCCAAACTAACCAAAACTAACCAACACTAACCCAAAGTAACCAAAACCAACCCAGACTAACACAAATTAACCAAAGCCAAACCAAAACTAACCCAGACTAACCCTAAATTAACCAAAGTAAGGAAATAAGCGCGCAACTTGTCTCTTCACTATCTCAAAGAAAAGATCCATCGAGCTAAAGCTCTCCGGGTCTTTTCAGATTGTAAACTAAAATTTGTCTCATAGAAATTTTGGGAAATAATTTTTTTGTTTCAAATCAACAATCTTTTCGATGACATCTCCGCGATCGGTATATTACTGTTGACATGTTGGCAATAACGCGTAAAATCGTGCTTGATTGCGTGTTCACTACCCTTCGTTTGTTTTTAGACAAGCGTCTACCTACAGCAAATTTTTGACTATTTTGGACTAATATTTCACTTCACGCATGGCCCTTCGCTCGATTCGAGGGCGCAACTAAACAAAACTAACCCAAGGCAATGTCCAAAATCAAGAAAAACAAATGAGAAATATCTGAATTAGTACGTACGCATGCGTGAAGGCTCAAAATTGGTGTTGATAAACGCTATTAGCAAAGGCAAATTACTGCGCAAACAACAAAATCTGCCGCGGCGCGACGAAAAATAACACCAACATTGAACACAAATATTTAAAAAACAAATGCATGATCCGCAATTTTTATTTCATATATTGTCAAATACTTGTGTGCACTAACGATTAGTATATCTCTGACATTTTAATTCGTGTGACGCTAAAGTGATATATCACCCGCTTACTTTCTTCGTGCGGCAGTTAGAGCCCCAGATTTCCAGCATTTTCCTTCCTGTCTAAAACTAAGATGTTATTATTAATATTTTCGCTCGCTTTCTGCGCTTTTCGACTCCGACAGTTTAGTTGGGAATTGTCAACCTCAAACACATCAGCGACTGGTGCATTTGGACTGCTAAGATTTTTAGAATTTGGGACTTGGCTTCCGAGAAGCGCATTTTCAATGTTGCCAACCTCAGACATTTCTGGTCGCGTTTGCGTGATTGATGCAGCTGCCGTTCCGCTGCGTACTATGGTTCCAGTGCATTCCCTTGTCGGACCCATTTCTACTACTCTGGTCCCGATAGACAACAGATTTGAGGTGTCAACACTGTCAACGTCAAGAACAGATTGCGGTTTGGATGGTAGGGGCACCTTCTATAGATCTAATAAGTCCGCTCACTCGAGCGTGCCGCGGAAAATTTCCCTCCTGCCTGCGCAAATCCCTCGCCCATCGGCTACACGTCAATGTCACGGCTTAGTCGTGACTTAGTTTTCGCAAGTACATTCGCAATCGGAAGGTGTGAATTTATTTTTACGGAATAGTTTTCGCACGCTTTACGCTAAACGCTATTCAAAAATTATATGTGGTTAAGATGGCTAAGCGTAGTTTTTCTTATTGTACTGTTGATGACTGTTGTGTAACTACACATGATCTCTCCCTCTTTCTCTCTTATGGAATTGGTAAAGAATTATTCCATTTTTATGAGACGAAGTGAAACTTCCCAAACTAACCAAATGTATTAAAATGGAATATAACGTATCGGAACCGATTCAAATGTCTAATAGAAGTTGAGAGTAAGTGAACCTAACGGAAAGTTGATTCGACGACTAACCCAAACTAAGCAAATGTATTAAAATTGATTATAACCTAGCGGAACCGGTTGAAATCACTAAAATAAGCAGAGACAAAGTGAAACTAACTAAAAGTTGATTCGGCGACTAACCCAAACTAACCAAATCTATTAAAATTGATTATAACGCATCGGAACCGGTTTAAATGCCTAAAATAAGTTGAGACTAAGTGAAACTAACCGAAAGTTGATGCGACGACTAACCCAATCTAACCAAATCTATTAAAATTGATTAGAAGCTATCAGAACCGGTTAAAATGACAAAAAAAGTTGAGAAAAAGTGAAAGTAACTGAAATTGATTCGGCGACTAACCCAAACTAACCAAATCTTTTAAAATTGGTTATAGCATATCGGAACTTGATCAAATGACTAAAATAAGTTGAGACTAAGTGAAACTAACCGAAAGTTGATTCAACGACTAACTCAAACAAACCAAATCTATTAAAATTCATTATAACCAAGCGGAACCTGTTGAAATCACTAAAATAAGTCGAGACAAAGTGAAACTAACCGAAAGTTGATTCAACGACTAACACAATCTAACCAAATCTATTAAAATTGATTATAACTTATAGGAACCGGTTGAAATGACTAAAATAAGTTGAGACAAAGTGAAAGTGAAACTAACTTAAAGTTGACTCGGCGACTAACTCAAACTCACCAAATCAATTAAAATTATAGCATGTCGGAACCGAATCAAATGACTAAAATACGTTGAAACTAATTAAAACTAACCGAAAGTTGATTCGACGACTAACCCAATCTAACCAAATCTATTAAAATTGATTAGAACCTATCGGAACCGGTTGAAGTAACTAAACTAAGTTGAGACAAATTGAAAGTAACTGAAATTGATTCGGCGACTAACCCAAACTAACCAAATCTATTAAAATTGGTTACAGCGTATCGGAACCGGATCAAATGACTAAAATAAGTTGAGACTAAGTGAAACTAACCGAAAGTTGATTAGACAACTAACCAAATGTATTAAAATTGATTATAACGTATCGGAACCGGTTCAAATGTCTCAAGTAAGTTGAGACAAAGTGAAACTAACTGAAAGTTGATTCGACATGACTAACCCAAACTAACCAAATCTATTAAAATTAATTATAACCTAGCGGAACCGGTTTGAAATCACTAAAATAAGTTGAGACAAAGTGAAATTAACTGAAAGTTGATTCGGCGACTAACCCAATCTAACCAAATCTATTAAAATTGATTATAACGTATCGGAACCGGTCAAATGTCTAAAATAAGATGAGACCAAGTGAAACTAACTGAAAGTTGATTTGACGACTAACCAAATCTATTAAAATTTGTTATAGCTGTTATAGCGTATCGGAAATGACTAAAATAAGTTGAGGTGAAGTGAAACTAATCCAAAGTTGATTAGATGACTAACCAAAACTAACCAAATGTATTAAAATTGATTCTAACGTATCGGAACCGGCTCATATTATAAGTAAAATAAGTTAAAACCCTATAAAGAAGTATTCACTTCTATCACGTGTACTGTGCTACTCGCTACGCGCGTTTGTCTTCAGTATCTTGGATTTAGCAAAAATAATCGAAACTAACTTTAATTAACCAAACAAGCGCATAGAGACGAGCGCGCTACACGCTTGACCAACCCCTCCTAACAAAACTAAAATTAACCCCAACTTTCAAACATAACCAAAAGAAAGAAAAGAAAGCACGTCTTGTCACCGACGGGAATCGAACCCGGGCCGTAGTATCACAAGCACAGAAGCTAATCCTGAACCGGAACTCGCATGATTGCAAATAGTTATACCGCAGAGACTAGAGGCTTGTATAAAATGGCAAGGAATATAAGGAAATAATAATAATATAGTCAACAAGCGAAGTAATCACATTAAATCCTCTTCTCGATCTTTGATAATGAATAATCTCAATCCTTATCTTATATCACTATCGCTTTAATAAGTTATATAAAATAATAATTTCAGGAAGAATAGATATTGGTTTAAAATCAGCACAACACAACTATTGAGTAACATAAAATTTTCAAACAGAAATGTACCGTTAAAATAAATCTGGCAACACAGCGTTCTACAAACCTGCCCTGCGCCGTCTGCCAGATTTCAATAAAAACAAAACATTACATTGAATGTTGGCAGACAAAAGTAGTACCAATTACAGCAGCTTTGTACAAGTTTTAAATGATTTCTTATAAAAAACGTAGCGAGTAGCACAGTATACGTAATAGAAGTAAATACTTGTTACCGAGTCTCAATTTATTTTATTTATTTGAGCCGGTTCCGATACGTTATAATCAATTTTAATATATTTGGTTTGTTTTGGTTAGCCGTCTAATCAACTTTCAGTTAGTTTCATTTAGTCTCAACTTGTTTTAGTCATTTGAGTCGGTTCCGATACGTTATAATCGATTTTAATAGATTTGGTTAGTTTTGGTTAGTCGTCTAATCAACTTTCGCTTAGTTTCACCTAGTTTCAATTTATTGTAAACATTTGAACCAGGTCCGATACGTTATAATTTAAGATTTGGTTAGTTTGGGTTAGTTGTCGAATCAACTTTCGGTTAGTTTCACTTAGTCTCAACTTGTTTTAATCATTTGAAGCGGTTAGTTGGTGTTTTAATTTTTTTTTTGTTAAAGACGACATACACTGTGACAACGTATTTGTCATATTAATAATAAAATGTAATAAGATATCGATAACTCGACAGCCGAAAATATCAGGTTAAAATTGTTCCGCTGTTTTCTTGTTATATTTTGTAATTTGTGTTCCTAGGTAAACAATACCAGTTGTTTTTGAGTTTCGTATTAATTGTAGATACCTACTCGTATTTTTATCCATATCGTAGGTAATGTTTCGTTTATGATTTACTTATTTATTATAATAATAATAATTTATTATAATACTAAATATATATTTCTAATAGAACGCTCCCCGTATAAAATTAATCGAGCGTGAGTTGGACAATTCATATATTGATCGTACACGGTAGCTGCACGCATACCGTGGCCGAGTGTGTTCAGGGCCAACGGCAGGATTTTCCACGGCACGCTGGAGTGAGCGGACTTATTAGAATATCTATAGACGGTGGTAGGGGAGCTGTTTCTTTACCTGCTTTGTTGTATTCTAGGTTTTCGGCGGGAATTTTCTTTTTGGATTCGTCCAGTTTTTTCTCTAGTTGTTTTTACCTTTTCCTTCAGAAGGCTGTTGTTCTCAACAAGGATCTCATTTTTGCTTTTCAGCTCACATACCAGCTCATTCAGGAGCTGAATCTTTCTATCATAAGGCTCTGATGTCTCCGATGCCGATGGTAAGGTTATGTTGTGCAAGAGGCATATCACCCGTGTCTCGTCGATAAATCTTAATCGGGTACTCCAATGTCGCTGTGCACATGATTTGTGATACACATTTTTACATTCTACATATATTATTGCACTTGTATGCTTATTTTTGCAACACTTAAAAGTTAATTTTGTGACTAGCCTCACTTTCGCGCTCATTTCTAGTAGGCGCCATCTTGGAATCGTTGTCAGTCTTGTTGTGATGTTTGAGCCAGTTGATGATGTAGACATTGAAGTCTCCCAGAACGATTATTTCTGAATAGGGGAGATCGACCTGTATTGAGTCAAAAGTGGTAACTAGTGTTGTAAAAAAGCTTTGGTAGGCTCTATCGCTCGAAGGGCGATAGATAATATATAAACGTGGTTACACCCTTGGACGTGAACTTGAGCCACATGACGTCAAGGTTGTTCGGTTCGAGTGTTTCCTCGCGGTGACATGAAAGGTCGCTTCGGACAAAAAGGCATATTCCGAACTTATATCTAAATCGGGTATGTAAGTCGTAACCAGGATAGAGGTAGTTCACTGTTGTTGTTGTAGAACATACTTGTGTTTCTGTAAGGGCTAATATGTGTGGTCTATTTGTTTGTAGATGTTGGTGTACCTAGGGGTAGTTGGTTTCGGTACCTAGGTAAGATTTCGCTAGAAGTTAGATCTTTTGTACATAGGTGGAGCTATCATTAGAATTAGGCGTATTAGTTTTACGTCGTTTTCTATAAAAATATTTTTACTATATTGGCCTTCGAATAGAGGGCGATAGTAATATCGTGATTTTAATTGATGGTCTCCCTCCTACTCCTTTGAATGCGATTTGGACCGGTTCTAAAATCGAACGGCGAACGTTACTTTTGTCTCCAATTTCACGTGAAGGTGAGAGCCCATTTTTATTTTTGGTCGAATGTGATTTGGTTTTTTTGCACATGCCGCTTTTAACTCAATAAACTTATTTCTTTGTTTTAGGAGTGTCTTAAAGACAATTTTCAGGTTCTAGAGGGATTTTCAATCAATGATTTAGACGATAATACTTTAATCTATTATAGATTTCTAATCTAGATTTAGAAATTGTATTCATCATTGTTCCGGGCCATCTTGGGCTTTTTGTAAAGTATTGTTGAATAAATGATCTTAGTCGACCCTCTACTCAATCTATTTTAGTATATTTATCGTAAATTTCGTTAACTTTTACAGGAATATTTAACTGCGTAGTTGAAGTTAGCAAGGAGAATTTTTAACTAACCTTACTTTATAACCGAGTTCTGTTGGTCTTTTGTGTTTTTAGCTAATTCCTGGTTCTGATCCGCCACTTTTAAAAGTCGGGTAACTGACTCAGGCCCTTGCCAAATTTGCCAAGAGACGGATAAGTACCGAATAGACCTCCGGTTCACTGCTGGTAGAGGATTTGAAAAATTCAACTTTTTAAAGATCTAAGGTGAGTTTCTTTTATATTATTTCTAATTTATGAAATATAATATTGAATTTCTTTGAGAACTCACCTTAGATTTTTATTTCTTCTCTCTACCGACAGTTGACGGTAAATTTATAACTTTCATCTTTGTAAACTTAGCTCTTTGCTAAACTCGTAGCTAAATTTGCTCGATTTATTTTTGCTTGTGGCTCGTAATGCTCACTTTGACGAATGAAATGGGAGAACAGTGACATAATGTGAAATGTCGAACAGCTTTGTATTGTGATCTTAGCACATACAGTTTTCTTATTAATTTGAAATTTTGAAGTAATCATATTTCTATCAATTTTTGACTAGTATTTAGCTTATTTTTTAGAACCTTTCTTTTAAATAAGCTTTTTTGGGGACTTTTCATTTATTTGGCACTTATTTAAAAGTGTGCTTAAATCAAATTTAATCATTTTTTTTTTGAAGTAGACTTGAGTATCAGATTCATTGACGAATCTTGTATTTTTAAACATAGTTTAATCATTCATTAATGATCTTGTATTTTGCAACATAGTTTTATCCGATTCATTGACGAATCTTGTTTTTTTTTCTTTTAATTATAGTTTAATCCTTCATTTACAAATCTTGTAATTTTTAATCGTCGATTTAATTTCTAAGTAAAAGAGTTTGAAATATTTTGATGAGATTGTTTCAATTACTGTTCATTATTGTTAATTTTTTTTGTTTAATATCAACCAACATTCTGGTCTAAAACAAGTTTTTCTGTTTGCATATTTTCACGGAAATCGGCCAAAGAGCTTAGATTGATAATCAAGCATCAACCGAGTGTACCATTGCAGCATTAGACGTATCAGCTCTACAAGACTTTTTTTTGCCCTCTGGTGTTATCCTTACCCATAAAGATCTAACAAATAACAGGCAATTGGAGAAAAAGGAAACGAGGTGAAGAGAAGTATGTCCAACCAGGGTTGAGCGTCTAATCTAGCTAAGTATTTTATTTGCAAACGTAAAAATCACTGCTGGATCAGAATTTTTTTTGGTTTTGACTAATTTCAAAGATTAATATTTTAATTGTTTTTTTTTATCTAACATCAATTTAATTCTTCAACTCTAGAGGAACTCTGTTCAAAAAAGTTGTAATTTGGACTGTTCATTTTAATAGTATTTATTGAAATAAAATTATTGTAAATTTGTTTTTAAGAACATTTTTTATTTCCGGCAAGAAAGAGATTCTGCAGTTCTCAACGTCTGTCAAGTGATTTTAGTTAGCTTTTAAGCTTTTATTGGTGATACTTGACAGTTCTTTGAGAATTGAGGAATTTCTGGCGCCCAAGAAAAATCCTTACTTACCAATAAGATAAACTCGCGACTTAGCAGGCAACTTAGAATATTTCCAAAAGACATCAGGAACGTAAACTGTTACAAATTGGCGCCCAACGTGGGACACGAACCCACGGCCCTGAAATTAAAAGTCTCATGCTCTACCGACTGAGCTAGTCGGGAACGTTCAGATGGCGTAAAAGGTGCTTGTTTTTGTATGTTCCAGATAATGTTTTAATTTTATTCCAAACTATGGTTGTCTGAATTCAGATTTGTTTGAATAAAAAATAAATTCCTCCATTGTCTTAATTTTTTACATTTGTATGTTATTGCGTTGTATTGTCAAACTCAGATTCTAAACTTGTTAGATTGCATGAAATTTCTACTGTTTGTTGTCCCAAGCGCTTTAATTATTATTTTACTAATCATTATCATTTATACATTCCTCCTGACGACGCGACGCGGGCAGATTTGTCCTCGAAATGGCAACAAATCAACGTTTTGATTCTACTAGGAGGGATCAAAACCTGCCTTCTTTAATTGTGTGAAAAACAAATGGAATATATAAAATGTACATTATGTAATACGAATGGTACAAAATCCGATGATGGAAAAAGTTTGAAACCCTTTACGATTACGCCGAATTCCCATAAAAAATAGAAGTAACACACTAATGTGATCGTCTTAAAACAAGTTTCAGTTGTCATCATGGATATAAGTAAAACATGCGCTAGATGCATAAGTTTCAGACGCAAAATATCAAAAGAAATGCCATTCGTCTCTTATGCATTTGAATATGTTTTGCACTTTTATATTTTTGTGTTTATATAAAACCTGATGCTGTGGTGACAATAGATAACCACAGTTTAGCATCAGAAATGAAGGAAGCAAGCAAAAAACCGAATCAAATTTGCCATGATCATTGCCTGGTTGTATATATTATTAATTCAATACAATACCTGTCTGCACTGGAGTTGGCACTGTATCCAGCAGTAAAGGGGCAACATTTCCATTGTTACACTCGGCGTCTTCATTGCTCAAACTTTTAAAATCAAGAAGGTAGCTTCTGTAATCGACCTAAAAAGTTTTTTTTAATAAATAGATAAGACCTTAAAAAATATAAAACTAGAGCAGAAGAATAAATTTAATTTAAAATAAAAACTTAAACAAATTAGATTTAAGTCGATTTACAAATTCTCTAACGTCTCAAGCGTTCAAAAACCAATTGGCAACAGTGTGCTATATCCTCGTTTCGGGATCTAAATGCAATTTGGCCCACCTGAATTGTTATCATCTAAACACTATAAGGCAAAAGCAATCCTGTAAACGTATTCCAAAAATTAGTTTTTGAATGATTTTTAAACATTTTGCAACAGAATCTAACACTACTTGGGAAAACTGTAAACGCTTCATTAGTGTTATAGGAAGCATTTATTTTTAATTAAAATATATTTATAATTTTTTCTTTGACGCGTTTGTATGTCAGAATTTTAATACAGCTTTAAGTTTAATTTAATTTAATATACGATCCAGATAACGCCTTAATTTCAAATTCAATTTCAAACACACTTTATTGTTATGAAAGAACAAGTCCTTATTAACAAAGCTAACCCATAATAATAAAAACTAAAATGTAAATAGTTATATCCACGTAGCTTAGAAACTAAATATAAAAAATGTCACTATCAAGAGTGCACTAAGAGGAACGAACAATGATACAATAAAAATAAGGGACAAGAAAAAAAGTAAACTACAACAAATAAATAATCTGGGTCATACAACACATCAAAATGAGAAACAAAAAAAAAACGTTTACTACAACTGAAAATCTTATAACATACTATTAATTAACCCATCACTGGCCAAGAGAAGTTAAAATTATATTTTTAAAGATTTTTGTCTTAAAGCATATTAAAAATACATAGACTACGAACAATTTTTATTAAAAAAAATATATGTTATATATATGAAAAAAAACATGGGTGCGTATACGCACCTTTGGCTGAGAACAGTTAACATTTAAAATTAGACTTTTATATGAAAACTTTCGAAGCAATCAGGATGCAGATGCACGTTACATTTTTTACACAGATAAATGGTATTGTTTTTACAAAATCGGCATTTCTTTCTTGCACTATTAGACTCTATAATTATAATATGCCCGATATTGTCAAACTTTATGTCCCTTGGTAAAGCAGATTTAGAGGGCCTTCCATAAGATGAGTTTTATTTTGCTGAGTTGGAAGCTTCATTGCTGTTTTCTGCTTCCCCGCTGTATTTGAGCAAAGACAATGCCAAACTCGAACGAAATTCAATTTGAGAAACTTTAGCTTCATTCGCGATGTTGAAGATTTTCCAACTGTTTACCACCATACTATCAACGACATTATTTGTTAATAATGGCCACCACCACTTTTTACCTCTTATACCAATACGATAGTTGGCACTACCATTATCGTGGAGATCTACCCCCCCCATGTGTTGGTTGTATTGGTGAACGAGATTTGGTTGATCGATAAGAGTTTGTTTTCGCTCCTTGCGATTGTAACGTTTAGCATGTATGAGCGGTAAAACATTACAGAAATTCGTCATAACAGTTACAACAGAATTGTCATTCCACCGAGTAGCAAGAACTTTCAGGTTTGGGTCAAAAGCAGAAGTGAAGGAGCCTCTCACCTTTTTTGACATAATTTTGTTGTCTTCAAGTGGACATTCGGCAGTGCGGTTGTCTCTTACCGTGCCAGTCGCAAAGAATCCCTTTTTCTCTAAGCTTTCAAAAACGGAATATGATGTGAAAAAATTGTCAAAATATATTTTGTGTTGTTGTGGATTTTTTACAACAGACAGAAGCTCTAATATAACTCTTGATCCTAATGGACCCTTGCATTCAGTTGTCTCTGTCATTCCACCATATGGAATAAATTGGAATAGGTACCCAGCATCGGAACAAAGGCACCATAGCTTGAAATCAAATCTCACCGGTTTTCCACGAATAAACATTTTGCACGAGTGTCGACCGAAATATGGGACCATTTTTTCTTCATCTATTGCAAGATGTTCTGAAAATATTCCAAACTGTGTACATTTCTTATTTATGATGTCAAACATGGGCATAAGCTTCGCAAATTTGTCTACTTTATTTAGCAAAGTATTGTCCGATAAATGAATGTTTTGTTTTATTGACCTGAACTTATTACGACTCATACTTTCTCTTACAATACGCACCTCCTTGTCTTCATCTTTCGACCAGTACATGTCAGTTTGTGGCAATTTATGATATTCAGATAGTATAAATATACCAAGAAATTTCTTTAGATCTACTTCGGTAAGTTCATAGTCGTGGCGATTGTTTTGGGATGCATACGTGTTGGAAAATTTTAAAATATTGTCAATTACTTCTTTGTCAAAAAATAGAAAAAAATTCAAGTTGTGATTTGCCACCGTGTTCTGACACTATATTTTCAATATTTTGATTATCGAACGCTTCAGGAACAGCGGAATAAGCAGTTGAGTCGGTATTTTTCCAGTTAGGCACAGTAGTTGGTTTGAGAGCTTCTTTAGGTTTCGACTTTTTACGTTTTACAAAAGCGCTTAGTGGCAGTTCACCCTCTGAATCAAAGTCACTATCTCCGTTTACATGAATTTTTTTTCTTCCCCAATTATATTTTCATCGATATTCTCCTCATGGGTCATTTCGTCTCGGACTGGCGGCATATAAGTAACATCAATCGATTCAGCATTTTCACAATGTATTCAAAAAATGCAACACACAAGCAAAGTTTACAGAATACAATATCTGTCTAGAATGGCCATAAAAACAGCAGGGGAAGCAAGCGTAATAAAGCACATCACGTTTGGCACACCGTATACAGATATTGTTACCGGCCAAAGGTGCGTATACGCATCCCATATGTAATACTTCCCATTATTGATGTCCTTTTGAAATTACAAATAAAAAGATATGTAGCTGTCAAAATAGATCTATTTTACTTGTATATTGCAAGAATAAATATTAAAAAAAAATCATTTAGTAACAAAAATAAATATTTATTTGGAGGTGTGCACGATACCATAAAATGTCACATTTTTGTTTGAAATGAAATACCAAAAAAATGTCAAATTCTTACTAGAAAAAAATACAGATAAATTGTTTAGACACTTGAGGAGCAACACGGCGACTTATTAAATAAAAAAATTGTCTTTTAAATAAAACAAAAAAATATTTTTAAAAGGTTGCGTATACGCACCTTTGGCCGGTAATGGGTTAATAATTGTTAAGACCAGTCGTCATTGTGAAATTCCTGCAAGCTGTAATATGCTTTATGTCTTAAAAGTAAAGATACAGGTCTTTTAAAACTTATCTGTGTTTGACGTTGCTTCACCTCAACGGGCAAGAAGTTGTATATTTTTAGACTTTCATAGATAAGGGAGTTCTTAGTTAGTGCCCTCTTCGGAATCGGTAAAGAGAGATTGTTTATTTGCCGAGTATTATAATTGCTAGATTTAGAATTAGTTGTAGCATAATTTGCCTTTCTTTACCATACACACGGTTTCCAAAATAAAAATGCAAGGAAGTGTCAAAATTTCGTGCTCCCTGAACAAGGGCATACAGGACTCTCGCGGCTTCACCCCGAAAATATAGCGTACCGCCCTTTTCTGTAAAATGAATGGTGAGTTAAACAATATCCGGCTACAAAAACCCCAGAAGGCAATGCCATACCTTAAGTGACTCTCGACTAGAGAAAAATAGACCGTTCTAGCCATTGCAGGCCCCAACTCATTAGACACAATCCTGACTCCGTAACATTCTCTAGCTAGTTTGCTGTTCAGGGCCTCAATATAAATAATAAGCAAGGCCAAACTCATTGGACACAATCCTGACGGCGTAACATCCTCTAGCTAACCTGGTTTTGAATTTCACTGGATTTGTTTAAAGCCTCAAGTACCGTTCTCTCATCTGCTAACTCTATAGCCATACTGACGAGCGAAACGCGTCTATGGATGGGTCGGCAGGTGAAAAAGAACGGAAGATACAAAAGGTATAAACTTTCTGATGCATCCTCTAGCTAGTTTGCTGTTCAGGGCCTCGATATGCCCATGAAACCTCAAATTACCGTCAATCAGAATGCCGAGAAATTGTTTACCTGCCTTCTTACTAGCTCAATACCATCCAGAGACAGACCATTACAGCCACACTTAAAGTAAGGACACTAGTCTTTTTTATGTTAAGGCACAGCAGATTTGAGTCACACCACTCTCTAAGCCTTCCAGATCTTCGGAGACGATGCGATGTCCATCAATACATCTTGCTATTTATGAGATCACAAGATAGTAGTGTTGTCGGCAAATATACTAAAACTTCCTCTGATATCGATTGAAGCCAGGTCGTTTATGTAGATCAGGAAAAGAATAGGACTGAGCACCGATCCCTGGGGCACCCCATGTTTAATATCACAAATTTCTGATACTCCAGCAGCCGACCTCACGAGTTGCTTCCTGTTTTCAAGGAAGGACTTAAACCACTGTAGTGCGACCCCCCTAAATTCATAAATTATGAAGCTTCCCCAGCAGTATTCTGTGATTTACGCAGTCAAAAGCCTTGGAAAAAATCACAGAATACCGCTGTAGCAACATCTCCGTCATTTAGGTTCTGATACAAACCCTACAAAAAGGAAAACACTGCATCCTGCGCCCCCAAACCCTCTTGAAACCCACACTACACGCAACAATTTTGTGATTTTTCATAAAACATGCCATTCTTTTTTTAACAATTGTCTCAGTAACCTTTGATAAAGATGACAAGAGTGATATTGTCCGAAAGTTTGCAAAATCAATCTGTTCGCCTCTCTTGAACAACGGATTCACAACGGCTCTCTTTAGGCAAGATGGAAATATTCCAGAATCAAATGATGCGTTCATCGAACAAACAAGGGAATCAAGTGCCTGATTCGGGAAAGCCTCCAGAACCCTAACAGACATCTAACCAATCCCCGAAGCCCTTTTATTTTTTATTGTGTAAAAAATACTTTTTAATTCATCCCGGTCGGTGTGAGACAAGTTAAAGAGATCTCTAATATTATGTTGAACGTATGATAGAGAATCAACATGAGATTAGTTTTTCTGCAACTGTACCGGGTGTTTTCACTATAAATGGAACCCCCCTTTAACTTTCTCAACTGACATTTTAGAAAAAAACGTTCAATACAAAAAATAAAGGGGATGAAGTGAAGTTTTTTATGGCATAGCACTGTTGTATACAGGGTGTCTCATAAATGCGGGATTAAACAAAGTTATATATTTTTTAATGGAACACCCTATATATTATTGCACATTTGGATTTTGCGGAGAATTCTAGACATATTTCATAAATAATGTCCTATACCTATCTGTTACTGTTTTCGAAATATTGACAGTTGAAAATCGACCATTTACCAAGTTTGACAGCCTGTAAAATCTAAACGGCTAAAGATAGAGCAAAATTGTTTGCACTTTCCTATCTTGGTTTTTCATAAGCTATCGTTTAACACTAATCTTAGATTTAATCAGAGGTTAAATTTAACCGGAATTTCTTAACCTCTGGTTAAATAAAAAAAAATAGTGTCAAACGATAGCTTATGAAAAACCAAGATTCTTCTTTCTTTTCGGCACTCTTCGTATTCTCCTCTACTTTCATTCGTTTGTACTTGGATCCATCTATTTCTCGCCGATTGTCTTTTTTTCCAGGTGCTGTCGGCATTCCATTACCATGTTTTTATCCTCTTTTTTTACTTCTTCCGAAAACCTCTACCGCTGTCTTTTTCATCACTTCAAATGTTTTCCCCCATAACTGTTCAATGTCATTGTATCCTGCTTCAGAGTTCAGGGATCTTTCTATTTGGTGTCTATATTGCTGTGTTTTTGTCGGATTCTGACATTCATTCATGTTCCATTGAATACTCATGTTTGATTTATTATATTTGTGTGTTGATATTCTGGCCTTGACACTCGCTCTGGCCAGGTAATGATCTGAGTTCCCATCTACCCCTCTGAGGCTTTTCACGTCCATGATGTTACTGACATGTCTCGCGTCCACAATGATCTGATCGATCTGGTTACGGGTGATGTGGTCGTTTGATACCCACGTCTGCTTGTGTATGTCCTTATGCAGGAACATAGTTGACTTGATCAGCATGTTATTGCTTGCTGCAGTTTCTATTAACAGTTGCCCATTATCATTGGATATGTTATGGAGGCTGTGATTGCCTATTGTCGGAAAGAAGCACGGTTCTTTGCCTATTTTGGCATTAAAACCTCCGCATACCATACGCATGTCATCTTTTGGCATGCTCTCTAAAGCTCTTTCCAGCGCATCGTAGAAATCGTCTTTGGTGTCTTCGTCTTTGTCCTCTGTTGGTCCGTGTGCTGAAATGATGGATATGTTGTACCATAGCCCCTTTATTCTGATGTAGCACAGTGTCTCAATTATTGGTTTGAAATCTAGTACATTATGGATTATTTCTTTTCTGATCACAAAACCAGTTCCAAACTTGTGGCTTCCATCGTTACTCCCGCTGACAAACACGGTGGATTTACTGATCTTTATATTTCCATTATTTGGCCATCTTACTTCTTGGAGAGCTGTTATGTCCATTCCTATGTTTTCTAGTTGCTGCACAGCACTAGTGGAAGCCTCAGGTCTGTACCAACTCAGGACGTTCCAGGTTCATATATTCATGTCCGTATTTCGTTGCATTGGTCGTTTCTTGAGAATATTCGTCCGGTTCCGAGGCAAAGTTGCACTTTTCGTAACTTGTGTTTTTTTTTTCCGAGGGTGGGTAGTTAACCCCCCGCCCAACCCCCTTTTCGGAGGACTATTTCTTCCTTTCTCGTTAGTCCTGACCCTGCCTTGCACTGGGGTTGGTTACCCAATCTCCAGCAGGGTTACTCAGGTTCTCCGGTGTTCACCCGTGTGATTGGAGTCACACTTCGTCATGCCACCACCTGGGGGTCGATAAATACAAATCAGATGTATATTAAAAATCCCACTATAAACAATAGAAAATTCAAACCTGCTCTCAATTAAAAGGTGATCAATTTACTGACATTGATTAAAGAAAAGGATTCTAAAAAATTATTATTTATTAAAATCATTGTGCCTCCGTGATCCCTTTCATTTCTAGAATAGGAACTGACAACGGAGTATTTGGGAATATAGCAAGGTTCTTCTGGCTTAGACCAATGTTCAGTCAGCAACAAAATATCAGGTGGGCCGAGAGTATCTACAAAGATAGTAAATTTATCTTTTTTATTTCGTATACACGGTACGTTGAGAAGCAGAAGTGAAACACGACTACTGTCTTGTTTGTGTTTTAAGTTGTCTATAAACATTTATCAACTCTTCGCCTGGCCTCTCATTACTGACAATTTCAGTATTAATGACATCATTTGAAATAGCTGGTTCAGAGTTAGAATAATGCGGCTTGATATTAACATATCTATGATTATTGGTTTTTAGAGTGAAAATTGTGAATAAAGGCCCTTATGATTCTACCCAATTTTAAAAGTCCCATTCAATTTAAATAACAATTAAAATCGTTAAAATCGTTATTTAAGAATATATTAGAAATAGCTAGGAAATTTATGGCAATGGCAAACATTTCCAACCTTTCCGAAACTGAGGCCAACCTATGTCATTAGAAAGTGTAGTATTACTATTATTTACAAATGGTATATTGCAAATTAGCAGAATTGTATTAAAGCAATCATTTGATAACAGTGTAATATCACTTAATTGTATATTATTGTCATTCATTCATAGGTATTTCAAGCCGGTAACCTACGACAACATGCCTTTTTTTACTTAAGGTATTAAAAAAAGAAACAGTGGCTTTCGTCACCTATCAAGCAATCAACTTGACAATTTTGTAAGAGCTTTTTACCGTTATTTGCATTTACTAACCATTTTCATTTCTAGATTTGTTCGTTCTTCACAACGGGGGCAAATTTGTTCCTCGACATCGACTGTTTTCCAGCTTCTTTTAGGTTTTTCAGCTTCGTTAGGGTCACTAAACTAGCTGTTGTGCTGTTTACACCCTGGAGCCAGAGCTGAAGAGGCTCTACTGTCCCAAAAATTGTAAATAGAGGTGGAGACAAAGGCAAACATTTGTAAGGTAAACATGAATCCTCCTCAACAATATTGAACATATCTACTTCTAATATATCATGTATCAAAACTTAACGGTTTTCAAATATTGAAGGTTTTAGAATTACGCAATATTATGATTTTGTGAGATTCCGTTTTGGTCACTAACGGTAACCTGTTAGTGAATTTTTAGGATGCCCCTGGTACTATTCCGGCTTCCGCTCGTAGTACGAAATTTAAATCCGATATTTAATTCGATTTTATATCTTTCTCGCGTGACCTTGAGGGATCCGTTTTATTGGTACGTCGAGAAGTGTCGCGATGTAAATTCCTGCGCGATGATTTCACCTTGCTAAGCGCGACGACGACGCCTCGTTTTGTTCTGCAAGGTACGGCTCTTTTCTAGTCAAGCTTTCCTGTTGGCTTGCCGATTTATTTAAATCTGGTTTAAGCCCAGGCATCCTAGTTGGATTTTATCGACAAACAACGTAGAAATGTCCGTATCGGACATTTCGATTTGTTTTCGTTGGAAGCCATTGTGGTGTTTGACCTTTTGTGTAGCGTCGTTCTGCCTTCTTGTTAGGAGGTAATTTTCTTTATCAATTGCAGATGCTTTGTACTTCTCGTGTCCTTATTAATTGCATTTATGTATTATTTCGCTTCCTATTTATATCGGACTAGATTTGGTAGCTTAATTAATCGGCGTGACGTCATCTTAATTAAAGATTAATCAAGGTTGATATGCTTTTATATTCGGATGGCCTAGTCATTTGTATTTATTCGCTGGGCTTCGCGTTTGATCCAATTAGACGTTTTCTTTCATGTCGGACTCGATTTAGCAGTTTAATTGGTCGGCGTGACGTCATACTAATTAGAGTTTAATTCAGGCTTATAAGCTTGTATATTCGGATGGCCTAGTTTGTTATTTAATAATTATTAAATTAACCGTTTTCATTCATATCGGACTCGATTTATTAGCTCAATTGATCTGCGTGACGTCACATTAATTAGAGATTAAATAAGGCTTTTGGGCTTTTATATTTGAATGAAATAGTTATTATTATTTATTCACTGGCTCTTGCGATTGGCCTAATTAATTGTTTTTACTTTATTTCCGATGAAATGTAATGTAGATTTTCGATAATTAGGTAGTTTAATTTATTTCACCTTTCTAAAGCGGATTAGCAGCGGTTGTAAAATTTAACCAGCGATTATTACGTTACCTTATCAGAGGCATCTATTGTCTACAGCAATAAGATGCAACTAACACCAAAAGCGCTAATTTTATGGAAATTTTTTCATTTACCGAAGTTAGAGTTTGATTCTTTCGTAAGGATTGTATATAATAGCAATCGATTCACATATTATTGTGACTCGTTACTAGGGAATGTTTCCATTCCTAGGGTCCTCCCACCCGGCGGGAACTTTGTAGTCCATCCACCTGGCTGGAATTCTGTAGTTCTTCCATCCGGTTAGAACGGTTGGAACTTTGTACTCCACTTACCCGGCGTAATCTGATAATCCATTTGACCAGCTAAACTTGCTGGACGTCTGAGGTTCGTCCATCCGGCTTGGTTTGTGTGGTTCACTCTACCCGCTGGTATGAACTAAGGGTCCGGAACAAGCCGTCCGTGTTCACCCGACGCGACGGTGGAACTTCAGTAACAGATAAGTGATAGATAGTCTTAGCTTTAAATTACTGTTTTGAAATAATTGTCTCTTTTAAGTTAGCACCTTTCCCCTTGTAAATAATTTTGCGCCCACATCCTTTAAGCGGCATACGTGATCACGATTCCGCGCGGCAGTCCAAACTCAAATTTCTCTTTCTCGGTTGGTTATTGCCTTTTTGTTTTTGGCGGTGAAAGGGCCCAGCCCCCCTTATAATTTACTATTACTTTTTCGTAACTTGAATGACTAATTTTTGTTTAAAATATGAAATTAAATAAGTATACCGTCAAGCTAAAAACGGCATATAGATTTAAACGAAACGCGATGCACCCATCTAACGCGAGGTGTGACGCGATACGGCGCCCAGGCCCGTCATGCTATAAAAAGGCAAAACGCGCTCGCGACAGGGTTCAGTTCAGTCTAGGTAATCATTCGATGTGAGTAAGAACGCAGCGAGTGTCGTGAGCCCTTTCGTGGACATAATCGCCGATTTACTCTAGCAACGTTATCCGGATGCGAAAAGAGTAAATCGGTGAAATACCTACATTGTTATTGATGTGTTAGCAAAGTTAAGATATCAATCTCAATGGCATGTTCACGGGGGGGACTGCACGGGATCCGCGGGGCGCTCTAATTTGCAAGTAAAAGAGTTGGGCGCCCTAGCAACGCTGGCCGGATGCGAACAGGGTCACCTAGCTTATTGATAGCTGAGTTACGTTATTCGTTTGAAAATACTATCAATTGCTTGCAAATTAGGAGTAAATATATCCTAGTGTTATAATATACGTACTTTTATTAACTAATTCCCAGTAACAGAATTAAATATGCAGAAAGTAACCCGCAAAAGTTCTAAAGTCAATAAGCACGCTCAAAATAACGAAGGAGAACAACTTGGGCAACTGTGCCAAAGTCCAGGTAAGAAATAGTATTAAATTTACCCGTCGTACTACCGTAATAATAATTTAATTGATGCCACTCTATAATCTTGGGGCCTCGGATAGATTCTAATCTACTATTACCTGTAATCCTTTATTGAACTGTAAAATATAAAATGGGGAATCTATTAATCGTTGGCACGAAATATATAGAATTGTAAAATATCTATGTAAACGAACTTTAAAATATCAAAATTGAGCTATATAAAAGAAGTTTAAAATATCTAAAATGGAAAAAAATCTATTAAGAGTGACACGAATAGGGTATATATAAAATTATCCAATTTAAACAAAGTACCAATGCTTTGTAAAAAGGTTACTAAACTAAGGTACTCCCAGCGCCGTCTCCAGGCTTTAGGCCGCCCGGGGCGTGCAGGATTAGGCCGCCCCTTACAACAGACCAACTAATTTAAGGAGTCAATAATAACCTATCCGACGAATAGGCGCCCGCGCGGTTTTTTAACCGGTACGTCCCGGTATAAGGAGATGACCTGCAGGGTCTATATTTTCATGACAGATGTACCACATGGGGGCTACCTGGAATTAAATCGGGTATGCCAGGGCTCGATTTTAAGGGGGGGTTTTGTAAATCGCATGGTCTTTCGCGATTTCTGGCTAATCGGGAGCTCGGAGCGAAATTTTGCCGCGATCAAACTCCGCAGCGGAGTCGGGGTTGGCCGGTTAGTGGGTACCCCCCACGCCCCCAGTTTCCCGAATTTTTATCGAGAAGTGGGGGAAATCGCGAAACACGTTTTTTAACGGGTAGGTTTTG
This sequence comes from Pissodes strobi, assembly GCA_016904865.1. Taxonomy (NCBI): domain Eukaryota; kingdom Metazoa; phylum Arthropoda; class Insecta; order Coleoptera; family Curculionidae; genus Pissodes; species Pissodes strobi. Next base: position 15,345 of record JAEQML010053012.1, on the reverse strand, counting down.
GTAGAAAAAGAAGAATTTCGGCAAACGATAAAACCGTATTTTTTATATCGACCTAACCTTTATTTTGTACCATAGGAACTGGAACCTATCGGTAGAACCTTTCGTTTTTTTTCGATCGATTTGAAATTCGGCGTGTAGGTAGAGGACCTCAAGGCCGACAAAAAAAGGTCTTTGCGAAAAAAAAACAGTATTCTTAGTTTTCGAGAAATTGGCAGTTTCAATTCGAGAACGGTCGTAGCTCCAAAACTATGCGTTTAAACAATGTATTTTTACCACCCTGTATATGATTTTGGAAATTTTATTTGTACGTTGGTGAATCGTTTCGATAATAAAACAGCGAAAAAATTTTGGAAAATATTTTTCTAAAAAAATAAATTTTGAAGTGGGACTTTTTGGCAAAAGTTGTGGTTTTAACACCCTATACGAGATTTAAAAAATTTATTTGTACGTGGTTGACATATATGTGTATCCCTCTAACCGTTTCTGTATTGAAAGCGAAAAAAAAAATTCAAAAATAATTTTCGAAAAAAATTAATTTTGATGCGGGTACTGTAGAGAGGGGTATTTGGGAGCGCAGAGTTCGAATTTTTGGTCTAAAAAATCGCACGAGTTTGCTGTACCGAAATATTTCGAAAATAGGGAATTATTTGTGAAAAATTGTGGTTTTAACACCCTGTACGTGATTTAAAAAAATATATTTGTACGTGGGTGACATGTACGTGGATCTGTCTAATCGTCTTACATGAAAGCAAAAAAAAAATATTTTGATGTGGGTACTCTAGAGAGGGCTATTTAGAGGCGCGGAGTTCGAATTTTTGATCTAAAAAATCGCATGAGTTTACTGTCCGAAATATTTCGAAACTAGAGGATTTTTTGGGGAAAATTTTAATTTTAACACCGGGTATGTGATTTTAAAAAAATATTTGTACGTGGGTGATATGTACGTGGATCCTTCTAACCGTTTCTGTAATGAAAGCGAACAAAAAAATTTCAAAAATAATTTTCGAAAAAAAATTATTTTGATGTGGGTAATCTGGAGATAGGTATTTGGGGGCGCGGAGTGCGAATAATTGATTTAAAAAATCGGACGAGTTTGTTGTACCGAAATATTTCAAAAATAGCGAATTTTGCGGTTAACACCCTGTACGTGATTAAAAAAAATTATTTGTACGTATGTGACATACGTGGATCCATCTAGCCGTTTCTGTAACGAAAGCAAAAAAAATATTTTCAAAAATATTTTTCGAAAAAAATAAATTTTGATATGGGTACCCTAGGCGAATTTTTGGTCTAAAAAATCGCATGAGTACGTATATCTAACTTGCACTCGCTCCACGCTCAATATATTGTCACGACTAACAACCGTCCGAACGTTTTTGTGCTACCCTATACAACTAGCCGCCGCCGTGCCGCTCGCTTCTCTGTCTGTATGAATCATCGCCCGGCCGGCCGCGAAGTTTCGGGATCGCTGGAATTATCTCGATGGCCTCGTCGAGATCATATAGAGTGGCCTCGGAATACTTCCCGAATATTCGTGATAGATTGGAGATTATATATAAGCAGACCTAAGGCGAATGTTAGTCAGTTCAGTTCAGTTAATCATTGAGTGTTGAATAGACATTAGTTGTAAAGTTATAAGAGTAGTATAGACTGTTAAATTGTATACAGTGGTAGTGAGTAAAAAGAGTATTAGTTGAAAATAGCAAAGTTGTAATTCTGTTAAGAACCCACGGGAAAAACGTAACATTTGGTGTCAGAAGTTGGATTGTGAAAGGATCGGACTTGTGAAGTATTTTTCGAGGAAAGAAAAGGGTACAAGTAAGTCAACGAGACCGTTTGGTTGGTGGATTCTGTGAAAATTTTATAAAATTCTATGGTCAATACGAGGCAACAAGCGGCAGAAATGGAACAAATAAATAAAATGTTGGCCGATTTTATGGATAATTTAAATGCTGAGAGGCGAGCGGATCGGGAAGAGGATGAACGTAGAAGGCAAGTGGATCGGGAAGAGGAAGAACGTAAAAAGCAAATAGAACAGGACCGGCTTCATAAAATTTTAAAAGACCAGGAAGATAAAAGGCAAAAAGAACAGGACGACCGGCTTCAGAAAATTTTGCAAGATCAAGAAGATAAAAGACAAGCGGAACGGGAACAGGATGAACGTAGAAGGCAAGCAGAACATGACCGTCTTCAGAAAATTTTACAAGATCAAGAAGATAAAAGGCAAGCGGAACGGGAAGAGGCTGAAGGTAGAAGGCAAGCAGAACAGGAACAGCTGCAGAAATGTATGCTGGATGTAATTGTAGGGCGAGCAAGGAAAATTACAGAAAATATTGGACGGGCAAAATGAGAAATTTGAAAAAGAAGTAAACAATATACAAAAAGAAGTTGTAACTGTACAAAAAGAAGTAGGAGACGTACAGAAAGAAATGAAGAATCTACAAGCAGAAGTTTCCAGACTAAAAAATCAAGGATCCACCGAGAGGGTATTCGGCACAGGACAACATATTAAACCTCCACCCTATGACGGTCAAACATCCTGGACAATGTACAAAAGGCAATTTGAAGCCGCTGCTGTTGCCAACGGTTGGAATAATGAAGAAATGGCTACATCACTAGTGATAGCGCTTCGTGGATCTGCCCTGGAACTACTGCAGACAATTCCCATCAGCCAACAGGGGAAATATGACATACTTGTAGCTGTCCTGGAGAGACGATTTGGCGACCAACATAGAAGACAGCTCTATCAGGCACAAGTTAAGTCCCGACATCAGAAGCCTGGTGAAAACCTGCAAGAATTTGAGGCAGACATTAGACGTCTCATTCACCCTACCTACCTGGGAGCGGCAGAAGAATTTCAAGAGGAACTTGCTGCCCAATATTTCGTGGATGGTATTAGAGATCCAGAAACTCAGAAAATGCTACGCCTAGCCAAATTTGATGACAGCAGCGAAGCTTTGGGTCGAGCCCTTGAAATCGAGGCGGCCTGTAACATCTCCAAGCCAAAAATCAGGGCCGTATCCATCCAGGAAGAAAAGCCGACAAACAGCTATGAATTAACTGAGATGGGCGAAATTTTGAAGAAATTAACGGAAGTTCTTCAGGCCACAGGGAGATTCCGGGAGCCAATTGAAGATAGGCCACGTAACCGAAATACATCAAGTCAGTGCTATAGATGTGGCCGGACTGGGCATTTCAAAAGAGACTGCCGAGTACAACTACGGTCTAGATCTCCATCCAGAGACGCTAGGGCCTCCAAGTCAAATCAGGAAAACTTCAATTAGTCAACATTGCGGGGCGGGTGTTGGCTAAAGAAGATAAAGCCCCCAGGATCGTCTCCATAAAAAACCTAGGAAAAGCCGCCGACAGTCTAACAATTACAGGAAAGATCAACGGAAGAGCCATAACAATTACTGTTGACACTGGTGAGGCGGTATCTTTGATAAGGTCCAACAGAGTGAACAGAGTAGAAGTTCTACCCATATCAAAGAATGTAGTTTTACGTACAGTTACCGGTGAGACAGCTGAAGTACTTGGGGAAATGGATATTGAACTTCAACTGGGACGAATTAAACTACACCACACAGTGTTAGTCGCCGACATCGAGGACGAATTTATTTTGGGGATGGATCTCATCGGTCAACATGGATTCTCTTTTGACAACAAGCTTAATCTTCTGAACTTTGGCACCGAAGAGTTCATCCTTAACAAAACAGACGATGGCACACCGACTAAAGTAGTGGCGGCATGTACTGTCAGAATAAGCGGAAATACCGAGCAGATAATTTTTGGGAAATTGGAGAAGGATTTTGGAGGCTGCATCGGACTTATCCAACACCACGATTTGCCTTGCAAACACCTCGTAGGCAAAGCACTAGTCAAAACCGACGGCGAAATACCGATAAGGATAGCAAATATTTCATCCAATTCCATCAAAATCAATAAAGAAGATGTAATAGCCACTTGCGAGCCGGTGCAGTGGGTAACCAGTTGCGAAACGCAGTCAGAAGTAACACCCTCAACATCACCTAAGGAAGTCCTAGAACATTTCCAGAAGTCGTGGCAACATCTGTCTTCCGAAGAACTGAAGAGAGCTACACAATTTATCAAAGAGCAGAGTACAGCCTTTGAAAAGGCAAATGGCAATACTGGAAGAACGAACATCATAAAACATAAAATCGACACTGGGAGTGCTCACCCCATACGGCAACATCCTCGAAGGTTACCAGTGACGAAGCAGCAAGAGGTTACCACATTAGTAAATACAATGCTTGAAGAGTCATCAAGTCCATGGTCATCTCCTGTTGTCTTAGTCACCAAGAAGGATGGGACTACCAGATTCTGCGTGGACTATAGAAGGCTGAATGACGTCACCAAGAAGGACAGCTATTCACTTACCAGAATTGACGACACTAGCAGGTTCTCATTGGTTCTCAACACTCGATCTAAAGAGCGGATACTGGCAAGTAGGCATTGACGAACAGGATAAGGAAAAGACTGCCTTCTCTACCGGAAGTGGTTTATATCAGTTTAAAGTTATGCCATTCGGACTATGCAATGCCCCCGCTACTTTTGAGCGTCTTATGGAAGTTGTTCTACGAGGCCTCACTTGGAAGACATGCCTGGTCTATCTTGATGATATAATGGTAATGGGAAGAACTTTCGAAGAGCACCTACAAAACCTGCATGAAGTTTTTACTAGGATCAAGAATGCTCAGCTCTTACTGAATCCAAAGAAATGTTTTCTCTTCCAACAAAAAGTTGAATTTCTCGGACACGTCGTGTCATCAGAGGGAATCCAAATTGATCAACGAAAGATAACAGCAATCAAAGACTGGCCTCGTCCTCGCGACAAACACGAACTGCGGAGCTTCCTTGGTTTATGTACTTATTATAGAAGATTTGTCGAAGGATTTGCAAATATAGCTGCACCTTTACATAAGCTCACTGAAGAACGAGCAAATTATAACTGGGATCATAACTGTGATTACGCGTTCAGGAAATTAAAAGCGGCTCTATGTTCTAGTCCGATATTGGGATATCCGGAACAAAAGGGTAAATTTGTATTGGACACAGACGCCAGCAACACCGGCGTCGGAGCAGTTTTATCTCAAGTACAAGCAGGAGAAGAACGGGTTATCGAATACTACAGTCGAACACTTTCGAAACCTGAACGTAACTACTGCGTAACCCGAAAAGAGCTTTTGGTACGGTCTGTTGAGCAAGGACTGATCATGCAGCACTTAAATGGCTTTTGGATATGAAACAACCTGAAGGACAGGTAGCCAGGTGGCTTGAAAAGTTACAACAATATAACTTTAAGGTTAAGCACAGAGCAGGGAGATTGCATAATAATGCAGATGTTTTATCCAGAAGACCATGCGCGGATAATTGTAAGCATTGCCAAAGAGTAGATCAACGAGAAGGAATTACTCCGATTAGGCTAACGAAATTTGAGGTTGATCAGCAGTGGACCACCGAGCAACTTAAAAAGGATCATCTTGAAGATAGTGAAATAGCATTATTGCTAAGAGCTAAAGAAGAACAGCAACCAAGACCAAGCTGGAGCGAGATATCAAATAAAGGACTTGCTTTTAAAACTCTGTGGGCTCAGTGGGACTCCCTGGTGGTGGAAAATGAACTTCTTAAACGAGCCTGGGAAAGTGCCGATGGCAAAGTAGTGAAGACACAGTTAGTGGTACCAAGGAGGAAGATATCGGAAGTTCTGGAAGAAGTTCATAATGGAAAGTCTGGTGCTCATCTCGGAGTGAACAAAACGATTGACAAGATTCGCGATAGATTTTACTGGGTCAACTACTGCCAGGATGTGAAATCGTGGTGTCGGCAGTGCTCAACCTGTGCCGCAAGCCAAGGACCCAAAACAAGATCTAGGGGCAAAATGAAACAGTATAATGTGGGCCTACCGTTTGAACGTATCGCCATTGACGTAGCTGGCCCTTTTCCAGAAACAAATAATGGTAACAAGTACATTTTAGTGGCAATTGACTACTTCAGTAAATGGCCTGAAGTCTTTGCAATCCCCAATCAAGAAGCTGTTACCATAGCAGAGGTCCTTGTGAATAACCTATTCAGCAGATTTGGTGTTCCGTTAGAGCTGCACTCAGATCAAGGACGCAACTTCGAATCCAAGGTTTTCCAGAAAGTCTGTGATTTACTCAACATCCATAAAACACGGACTACCGCCTTACATCCACAATCAGACGGCATGGTTGAGAGGTTTAACAACACCATTGAAGAACATTTGTCAAAGGTCGTAGATGAACATCAGAAGGATTGGGACCAACACATACCACTATTTTTAATGGCCTATCGATCAGCAGTCCATGACACGACAGGACTAACACCAGCCATGGTTTTATTTGGAAGAGAACTCCGCTTACCCTGCGACCTATTATTCGGAACGCCAGACAACCAGGATATGGAAATTCAAGACTACGCGGACTCCCTTAAGGAAAAGTTACTATACATCCATGAATTAGCCAGAGAAAACACGGAGAAAGCCAGTGACCGAATGAAGACACGATATGATCTCAAAGCTAATTCTATGGGATTAAGTCTGGTCATATAATCCACAAAGGAAGAAAGGAAGATCTCCCAAGCTTACGCCTGTATGGGAAGGGCCCTATACAGTCACCAAAAGAATTAATGACGTAGTGTATAGAATTCAGCGTAGCCCCAGAAGCAAACTGAAAGTAGTTCACCTCGACAGGCTGAAAGCATATCACGGACATGAAGTATCTGATCGGGACGATCAGGTTTAAGAGGGAGGCAATGTCACGACTAATAACCGTCCGAACGCTTTTGTGCTACCCTATACAACTAGCCGCCGCCGTGCCGCTCGCTTCTCTGTCTGTATGAATCATCGCCCGGCCGGCCGCGAAGTTTCGGGATCGCTGGAATTATCTCGATGGCCTCGTCGAGATCATATAGAGTGGCCTCGGAATACTTCCCGAATATTCGTGATAGATTGGAGATTATATATAAGCAGACCTAAGGCGAATGTTAGTCAGTTCAGTTCAGTTAATCATTGAGTGTTGAATAGACATTAGTTGTAAAGTTATAAGAGTAGTATAGAGTGTTAAATTGTATACAGTGGTAGTGAATAAAGAGAGTATTAGTTGAAAATAGCAAAGTTGTAATTCTGTTAAGAACCCATGGGAAAAACGTAACAATATTATGCTACATACCGTTTAACAATCGATCAATCAATCTGGTTGCATTTCGGCCATTTCCGTAAAAATTGTCCTGAATCGCTTTAGGGTGATGTAGCCTGTTCCTAAAGATGTGCTAAGCCGCGATTTTTCATTAGCAGTTGCGACTGTTAGTGCGATTTTTCATTCACTGCGAATTTAAACTGCCAATGCTAATTGCGAATAGACCTTATGTTATAATATAGTGTAGTTTAATTTCTTAAGGCGTTGGTTATTATTGCATAAACGCGCGATGAGCTGCTTATAGTACGAATGAAGCATTTTACATGTTCATTGCGAGAGTGTTCACCGTGTTACATACAATCACAATAAAACTTTACAGAAAAAATAAAAAACGGCCGCCCCTAAAAATCGGCCGCCCGAGGCGGCTCCCTCACCGCCTCACCCACCCCTGGCGACGGGGCTGGTACTCCTACAATTGCTAAATAATGTTTATTCTATAATAGCGCGTGTAAATAAACATTAAGGACTTGCAACCGTCTATGGATCTTGTCCCCCCCAAAAAGAGTCAATGGGCCAGAGGGGAACTACGGCTCCCCTCCGAAAAAAAACAGGGACAGATCCCTCGCCAAAAGATGGGTGAACTCAAATAAAGTCTCCCAACAAAAGAAGGAAAGTCTCCTCGCATAAGATAGGGTGAACGAAAATGTCCCCTCAAACCTAGATAAAATGGATTGGATGCAAGTTCATCGAATAAATAAAATAGTATAAATTCGCGATAATAACATCACAATAATATTTAGGTGAAAGGGCACTGACCACGGGGCGTTTAAGGGTACAGAGCGTTTGATTTATGAATGGGGGTTTGGCGAAAACAAGTACTTATTGCATGTTTGAATTGGGTACTCTAGACGTCTGTGCGGTCAGTTTTAACATCGAGAGATTTACGAAGCATTTTACACAATTGAGGTATCGAGATATATAATTGTGACAAAACTATAAATTCGCCTATAGTAAATTGGTATGCGGCTAACAGTTAACTTTTCCTGCATTGATGTGAATATGTATAAAATGTAAATTGTTGATAAATTTGATTGTTTATAAATTGTTAATATCCTCTGTGAATTGGTACATTTATAGCGATTGATCGGTATTCCGCTATCGATTAACTGGCCTAGCATTATGTCAATTTGATTGTTTATAAATTGTTAATATTCTCTGTGAATCGGTACATTTGTAATAATTAATCGGTATGCTGCTATCGATTAACTTTCTTAATATTATGTCAATTTGATTGTTTATAAATTGTTAATATTATCTGTAAATTATTGGTAAATTAAAGTTGCAATGTTTAATCGGTATCCTGCCATCGATTACCTTTCCTAACATTATTTCAACTTGATTGTTGCTATATTGCTAATATTCTTCAGGAATTGGTAAGATGGTAATTAACGTAATGTACACTAGTATTCTGCTACTGTTTCCCCTTTAAATGTCAACTTGTTTATTTGCTAGAACTATTCATTTACTGGTAAATTATATTGCGATCTTGTAAAGCGGTATGTAGTTATTGAGTAATTTACTTTGCGCTAATGTTGTATTTTATCTTATCAATAGATATGATTTATTATTTATGCAGTATAAAAGCAAAGTATATTTTATGTAAACTAGTAGCTCCACTCCCGCAAATATTTTCTGCCAGCCGCCGAAAATCCGCAGATTGTTGGCAGCATGTGGAGCGTTTTAGTTTAATCAGTCGTTCGTATGTAGGCAGAGTGTTCAGAACAGAGTCGGATTTATGAAAATACTTAATTTTATTTCTATTTTAATATTTTATTCGGACTTCGGTGGAAATATATACGAAGCAATGAAAAATACAAAGGCAAATAGGAAGTCGGATTAGTGAATAGAGATGTTAATAAAATTAGGTGAAGGAGGCGACAAGACCGGAAAAATCGTCTAGGTGTCAGATTTTTTTTATAAGTACAGGGTTATTCATTATAAATGGACACCCCCCTTAACTTGGTTATTTTTAAAGATAGAGGGATAATTTTTTTATCGACTTGTAGGTAATCATCTTAATTTTTTTATTACTTATTAAAATATTATACAGGGTGTCCCATAAGCAAACGCCAATATAAAGTTATATTTTTTTAAATGGAACTCCCTGTATATTATTGCATTTTTGGATTCTACTTAAAATTCTAAGCATATTTTATGTATGATGTTACATCTCTAGAGCTAGTAGTTTAACAGCTATAAACAGTTGAAAATCGGTACTTCGGCTACTTTTCACCTTGGTAGCAAGAAGATCATTAGAGATGGAGTAAAATGAACCTCACATTCCTATCTTTAGTTTTCAAGTGCTATCTGATGGGGCTAACTGGCAGGCGGTACCATGGGTACCAAATCTGGTACCTTGGCAGGTACCATCAATTAGCACCATCAGATAGCTGTTGAAAAGTTAAGATAGGAATGTGAGGTTCATTTTACTCCATCTCTAATGATCTTCTTGCTACCAAGGTGAAAAGAAGCCAAAGTACCGATTTTCAACTGTTTATAGCTGTGAAACTACTAACTCTAGAGGTATAACATCATACATAAAATATGTTTAGAATATTAAGCAGAATCCAAAAATGCAATAATATACAGGGTGTTCCATTTAAAAAATTGTAATTTTATATTGGCATTTGCTGATGAGCCACCCTGTATAATATTTTCATTACAAATAAAAAAATTAAGATGATTACCTACAAGTCGATAAAAAAAATTATTTCTCTATCTTTAAAAATAACCATTTATAATGAATAACCCTGTACATATTATATAACGATAATGGAATCCTTTGTAAATATTAAATATATTTTTTTTACTACTAACATGATAAATCACCATTATTTACTCCATTCCTCAAATGAGAAGTAACATTTCTCACCCTAGGTAAATAATAATATTAAAAAAAACCTAGGTCAATAATGAAACGGAAACGGAAAATATCAAAATGTCAAACTTGTTAGTTTGACAACTAGTTGTCATTTCGGATTATTTGAAAAATGAGAAGGAAATGATTAATTTCAAAATCTAATCAATTCAAATAATGATAAGGATTGTATCAGTGCTATTAGTAAAAAAATTATACACAGTATGACTCACTTTTCATGACTCCCCATAATATTCTTATTAATAATGCGATTTTGTCAAAATTTAGATGGAGAGAAGGTACTTTGTATGTATGGAGCTGTCAGGAGATTATTAGCGTTTTTTGGCGAGTAACCACGGTTAACTACAAGTAATACTGAAGTAAGTGCCAAGCGGGCACCCCACCACAAATTGTACTGTCTGCTTCTGTCTTCGCCAAAATACCGTAGTTAGATCTTGCATTGCTAGAAAAGCATATAGATATTTTGCATATTTATCTGAAAATGATCAGTTTGATCAGTGCAGAACGTTTACTCATATTTTTAATGACAGAATGGTGGCCTCTGGAGATAAGCAAACTAATGGTATTTTTTCGATGAATATGTTCAAGATACTTTATGCTGCCCAAATCCCATTTGGGGCACATTTGTGTAGGAATTCCGATGCGTATGAGGCTTCTATAGAAGAATTTCATGAACGTATAATTTACAAACTTGTTCAGAATGGAAAAACAAACATTTCACATGTTTAACGTTTAAAAATTAATCCGCCATGACTCCATCAAACCTCGAGTACCACACCTCGTCACGTATGTAAGTTGTAGTAAGCCGTAGTTGAAAAATGATGATGTAATAGTGACGTCACGAAACTTCCCCTCACTTACCACAATTAAATTAATCCTCGTGAAAACAAAGTAGTATCCTGTAGTATGCCGTGGTTAATTGTAGTTAGCTCGCGAAAAAACGCTTCTTCTTACGATATCTGTCAGTTAGACAACTGAACTTCCAGGCTACTTGATATTTCGAACTATTTGAAAAATAAGTAGAAAATGACTAATATAAAAATCAAATCGAATCAAATATGGTAATATATCAGTGTTAGTAGTAAAAAAAATTCTATATATACCTCGGTTGAGAAGGCCATTATTAACCTCGCACATTATATCCTTCGGCGCTCCGCGCCTCAGGATATAAAAGTGCTCGGTAAATAATGGCTTACTTCTCAACCTAGGTATATAATATACTATTGGACCTGTGAAACTGACCCAAAGTTTAATCCACGACTAACCCAAACTAATCAAATCTACTAAAATGGATTATAACGTATCAGAACCGCTTCAAATGCCTAAAATAAGTTGACAATAAGTGAAGCTAACCGAAAGTTAAATCGACGACTAACCCAAACTAACCAACAGTGGCGGATTTGCAGTCTCGGCCGCCCTAGGCCCCAAGCTATCGGCCGCCCCTTTCTCAGCATCCACCATGTAGACTTTTTTATGTTTTTTTTATGGCAGTGGCACATACACTAAAGGGAGATCCTATGGCGCTCGACGAGCGGTGTGTGTGCGAAGATATTGATTGACACGGTTCTTGAATAGTTGTAGGTTGTAATTAGTGGGAAACAGATGTCCTCGGAGTGAGTTCCACAGAGATGCAATGCGCCAGACAAAGGAGTTCTTGTAAAGCGATGTTCTAGGTGTTTCCAGTTGTATGACGAACCGGTGCGCTCTTGCCGCCTGTCGTGGCCGTCTGACAGGAGTTGCCAGGGGCGGGATGAAGCGGGCCAAATCCTGGGAACATCTGCCGTGAAAGTATCTGTGAAACAGAGACATCTCAGCCACATATCTGCGGTGTTCCAGACTATCCAGATTCCGGGTTAACTCCGGGTCGCCGACGAGACGCACAGCTCTCTTCTGAATGGAATCCAGCAGCTTTACGGTGTGCTTTGGTGCGGCACCCCAGATAAGTGAGCAATATTCTAAGCACGGTCTTATTTGCGCTTTGTAGAGCAAGAGCAACTGCTGCGGTGTATAGAGTTTTTTGTTGCGAAATAGCGCAACATGCTTCTGGGAGGCTGATTTTGCGATGTTTGCAACGCGGTCATGCCAGGACATATTGCTGTTGACCGAGACACCCAGCAGTCCGATTGACGAGGATGAAGGAATGGTCGATCCTGCCATAACAATGTCAGGGCCCGCTGTATTGGCCCTCTTGGTAAACGTTGCTGCTTGGATCTTTGCTGCATTGAACTGTAACAAATTTCGGTCGCCCCAAGTTTGAACATTCTCCAGGTCTTGATTTATTGCCATAATCTGCTCCTGTCTGCGGTGATGAGTATGAGTCTCAGTCGCTGGTAAGGGTTTTTCTGATCTAAAGTAGGAAACAAGGGTACTGTCATCTGCAAAACTGTAAACAGGAATATTCGTTTCGATCAGCAGGTCATTAATATAGATGAGGAACAGAGTTGGTGAAAGTATTGCGCCGTGAGGCACGCCCGCGTTGATGGTGAATATGTCTGAGGTGTGTCCATCAACTGCAACGTGCAGAGATCAGTTCTTAAGAAAACTGGCAAGCCAGCTGCAGGGAGAGGCTGGCAGTCCGAAGGACGCTAGTTTGTTAAGCAATCCGTCGCGTCGTGCCAAACTCTGTCGATTGCCTTTGAAATATCCAACGCATTCGCTCGAGATTCTCCGTAGTTCTCAATTGCCCTACTCCATATATGAGTGACATAGGCCAATATATCTCCTGTCGATCTCTCTTTGCGAAAGCCGTATTGATTATCGCTAATTATTCTGTTTTTCTCGAGGTACTTGAGTAGTTGCTGATTGACTACACGTTCCAAGACTTTGGAGATTATTGGAAGCAAGGCAATTGGGCGATAGTTTGAGGGTGTGGATTTCTTGCCTTTTTTTGGAACAGGTTGCACTCGAGCGACTTTTCAAGAGGATGGGTAAATCCCTTTTCCGTAAGACAGAGAAAAAAGCCTGGAAAAAACGGGTGTTAGTTCGTTGGCGCAGTTCTTTAGTACGATGGCAGGTATTCCGTCCGGTCCTGCTGCCTTTTGCGTATCTAGTTCTTTAAGGATTTTGCGAATATCACGGTGATGAAACTTGACTTCTGCCATGGTAGTGTTGATGTTCGATATGGTGGGGAGAGTCTTGCCTTTGGGGACGTCTAAGGTAGAGTGCGATGAAAACATTTTGGCGATCATGTTTGTTTTTTCCTTGGCTGTAGTCGCCGTGATGTCACGTTCGTCTGTCAAAGGTGAGAGAGACGTTTTTGTAAAAGTTGTTACTTACTGCCTTTGCTACCGACCAGAAATTCCTGGAGCCACTGGAGCATTGCAAAAGTTTATTCCTGATCCTTTGATTGTGTTTGTCCTTAGTTTCGTCGATCACACGTTTGCATTCGTTTCTCGCTTCGACAAAATAATTGCGATCACATAATGAAATTACTTTATTGCCAACTTTTATATAGTATACACACCTTGGCCAGTAAATAAGAAAGCCTCAGATCACATGTTTGTTGACATCAGCTTTGCTTCGGCATCATGTGATCTGAGACATTTTTTTCTTTACTGGCCTAGGTACGTAATATACTATTTTTGACACGATTGGGGCCGCCCCTAAATCTGGCCGCCCTAGGCCCGGGCCTATCGGGCCTTAGGGTAAATCCGCCACTGCTAACCAAATCTAGCAAAATTGATTATAACGTATCGGAACCGGTTCAAATAACTAAAATAAGTTGAGACTAAGTGAAACTAACCCAAAGTTGATTCGACGACAAACTCAAACTAACCAAATCTATTAAAATTCATTATAACTTATCGGAACCGGTTCAAATAACTAAAATAAGTTGAGACTAAGTGATACTAGCCGAAAGTTGTTTGGACGACTAACCCAAACTAACCCAAAGTTGATCTGACGACTAACCCAAACTAACTAAATTTATTAAAATTGATAATAAGGTATAGGAACGGGTTCAAATAACTAAAATAAGTTGAGACTAAATGAAACTAGATGAAAGTTGTTTGGAGGACTAACCCAAATTAACCAAATCAATTAAAATTGATTATAACGTATCAGAACCGATTCAAATGATTAAAATAAGTTGAGACAAAGTGAAACTAATCAAAAGTTGAATCGACGATTAACCCAAACTAAGCAAATCTATTGAAATTGATTATAACATATCGGAACCGCTTTAAATGACTAAAATAAATTAAGAATAAGTGAAAGTAAGCGAAAGTTGAATCGTCGACTAACCCAAGCTAACCACATCTATTAGAATTGATAATGACGTCGGTATTGTAACCACAACCACGTTTCAAATGGCTAAAATAAGTTGAGAATAAGCGAAACTAACCGAAAGTTAATTGAACACTATCCCAAACTAACCAAATCTATTAAAATTGATTATAACGTATCGGAACTGCTTCAAATGGCTAAAATAAGTTGAGAATAAGTGAAGCTAACCGAAAGTTGATTGGACTACTAACCCAAACTAACCAAATCTATTGAAATTGAATATAACGTAACGGAATCGGTTCAAATGATTAAAATAAGTTGAGACTATGTGAAACTAACCGAAAGTTCAATCGACGACTAACCCAAACCAACCAAATGTAATAAAATCATTATAACGTATCGGAACCGCTTTATATGACTAGCATAAGTTGAGAATAACTGACACCAACCGACAGTTGAATCGACGACTAACCCAAACTATCCAAATCTATTAAAATTGATTATAATGTATCGAGATCGATTCAGATGACTAAAATAAGATGAAACTAAGTGAAACTAACCGAACGTTGATTGGACGACTAACCCAAACTAACCAAATCTATTAAAATTGATTATAACGTCTCGGAACCGGTTCAAACGATTAAAATAAGTTGAGACTAAGTGAAACAAACCGAAAGTTGAATAGACGACTAACTTAAACTAGCCAAATCTATTAAAATTGATTATAACGTATCGAAACTGGTTCAAATGAATAAAATAAGTTCAGACTAAGTGAAAATAACCGAGAGTTGAATCGACGACTAATCCAATGTAATCAAACCTATTAAAATTGATTATAACGTATCGAAACAGGTTCAAATGACTAAAATAAGTTGAAACTAAGTGAAGATTGTCGAAAGATGCTTGTAGTCGCCCCCAAACTAACCGAGACTAACCAAATTTATTATAACATATCGGAACGGCTTTAAATGACTAAAATAAGTTGAGAATAAGTGAAATTAACCAAAA
>JAEQML010053011.1:0-41073 GCA_016904865.1 Pissodes strobi | reverse complement strand
AGCCATGATTAGTTTAAGTGCATTGCCTCTTATTCCCAAGTGAAACAGCTTCTTACTTATAAATTCCAGGTCAAGAGTGTCGAATGCCCGAGAAAGATCAAAGAACACTCCTGCAACAGCATGACCTTGGTCCAGCTCTCTCCGTATAAAGTTAACTAACACCACACTTGCTGATTCAGTGGATCGCCCCGATCTGAAACCATGCTGATTGTCGTTCAGAAGTTGGTACTTTTCAAGGAAGTCTCATAACCTTGTATATATTGCCCTCTCAAAAATTTTCGAGAACATACTAAGAATAGGCACTGGCCTGTAGTTCTCAGTACAATGCTTGTCGCCTTTATTAAATATAGGTACTACTTTAGCTATCTTGAGAGCAGATGGAAAATTACCCTTTTCTAGGCAGAGATTAATTATTATATTTAAAGGATCAGATATTAGGTCAGCTACAGCCTTTACAACTTTTACAGGGATTTCGTCTGGGCCCACTCCTTTTGTGTTTTTTAGACTTTTTATAATTCTCGTTACTTCCTCTGGTGATACAGGACTTAGAAAGATTGAATGTGGGTGGTAGTCACTTAGCGTTGGATCAGACAGTTGCTGCCCAAAATGCCTTTGGATTTTATCTTCTGCAACTCCGGAAAAGAATTTTCCAAACTCGTTTGCTACATCTTTTTTGTTAGATATTAAGTTATTATCTTTATTTATGTTGATGTCTGCGTTCTTCTTTGTTCTTCCCAGTTCTTCATTAATTATGGACCAAACTTGCTTTGATGTATTTTTTGAGTTTAAAGTTTTGCCGCTAATGAAGTTTATTTGTGCATCGCTAATGGCTTTGCGATATTCCTTCTTCTTTTCTTTGTAGTGTTGGAATATTCTTTCTTCATTATGGGTAGTTGAGACTACATAGAGGTCATGAAGATTATCTTTAGCTTTTCTCAAGACTGTGTCATACCATGGATTACTTTTAGAGCGTTGCCTGAAAATCTTTCTCGGGCATTAAAGTACCATGTGAAGCTTGAAACAAAATCTATGAATGCATTGTTTACGTCGCTATTGTTGATATATTCCCATTTTTCCCCTAGCATCTGTTGTCGAAGTTCAGTGATGGCTTTGTTTGTAATAAAGCGTACTTCCTTTGATTCAGCAGATGATTTCTTTTCTCCTGAGAAAATGTTTATGCTCAGCTCTTGTAACATATGGTCTGAAAGGTGAGGTTGCTTAATCATACACTTAATAGAGGTTTCTTCTATGTTGGTAGTCATATAGTCGATTGATGCGATAGATGTTCCCAATACTGAAGTAAAGACTCTGGTAGGACCATCACAAAAATTCTTCAATCCAAAAGAATTTAATAAATCCATCAAATATTGGTATATACGGTCCGATTTTTTTAGACTGTCTACGTTGAGATCTCCACATAAGACTGTGTTAGGGCAGATTTTTTCACAGTATGCAAGTAGTTGAGCTGCAATATCTAAGAATAAATCAAAGTCTCCTGATGGAGGTCTATAAACAGTTACAATTGCTATTTTGGTTGCATCCATGTGTAGCTCAACTCCACAGCATTCAATATGCATTTCTCTTCCCAACCGCTGAATATTCTCTAATGGCATGGATGTTAGGTTTTCTGAGGTGTATATTGCACAACCCCCATGTATATGCTGACTGCGACAGAATGATGTCAGCAGATTGTAGGAAGGCAGATACATGGAACTCGTGGCATCGCGGGTGATCCAAGTCTCTGTGAGGCAAAGAATGTGGGGTCAAGATTCTTCACAAAAGATTTGCAGCTCATTTAATTTTGTAGGAAGATTTTGAATGTTGATATGGCTGACTATGATTTTGAAGGTTTTTCGATTTGTTATAATGCTTTGGGTTCTTCGCCCAGGCCCAACTGGGAGAGTCGAGGGTATAAAAAATTACTTCTTGAAGTTTCCGGTGCTGAATTTTGGACAGATTCACTGTGATTGTCTGGTTTCTCTATGTCTAAACTCTGATGAGTTACGTTGATGTTTATTGCACCTTCCTTGATTTTGTCTATTGCAGAGGTTTGAGTGGATATGGATCTAACAAGGTCTGTACTCGTCGATACGGAAATAGTTTTCTTGACAATACACTGTTGATATATATATGTTAATAAGTTGTATCTACTCCTATTGGTTGGCTGTCCATTGTGGGTTATTTGGCAGTTATGTGGTGTACTTTGTATATTAATAAACTTTACATCCAGGCTTGCATTCGATTGTATGCAAATTCATAAAGTTTCTATTCTGTTGATCCAATAATTTATTAATCGCCGGTTTTTCCTTAACGAAGTGAGTACCAACTATTATTAGGTTTGTTTTTTGTGCTGCCATTACCAACTTTTTTACCATATTTTGTGTGATGGTCTTACCACTTCTTGCGTTTTTCGATTCAGTGAATATAATGATAAAGTCGTTCTTTGTATAAGATTCTGTTTGCCTTGAGAAGGGTGCAATGATATCTTCCATCAAGTTGCTTTTATTTGACTGTGAGTTGGTGTCGAACTTGCTGTGGCAAATAGCTTTAAACATTTTGTCGTGATTGTATGTTCTACCTCCTCCAAGCAACAAAACCTTAGGTTTCCTCTGAGTCACATCTATACAGCATGCATTCTTACTGTTGCCTTCATCTGTGTTGAGATAAGAGTCTTCGCTGCTCTTTTTATGACGTGTCTCTTCTATGGTTCTGGTTATTTTTTGAAGTGATTCTTCTATCTGCCTGGTCTTGATGCTATGCGTGTTCTGGATTTTTTTAAGTTCTTCAATTTTGGTTCTTTCATGAATAAGTGTTTCCCTAAGTTCATTTATTTTATCTTGGAAGTCTTGGAGATTTATATCTATCCGCCGTTTGTACATATGTAAATCATTGATGTCAGATTGCCGACTATTAAATTTCAGTTCGAAATCGTTTTGTTCTTCTAGACCTTGGGCTTCGATGTTGTAGTTTTGTTTAGTATTTGATCCCAGATTGCTATACCAAAAGGAGACATTTAATACCTAATCATTGTTGCTATTTTGATACGATAATTCTTGGTACAGAGTTAAAGTATATAATCTTAAGATAATTCTCACCTTGTTCTGTGCGGGTTTTGAGTTCTGCTACAATCTGTTTCAGGTATTTTTGTTGCGTGACTGTTTGATCACCTTTCATGTAGATATCTTCATTGCTGTCTAGTTTATTTTTTTTGTTTTAGTATTGCGAGAGCGTCCTGTCTTGTTTGCAGTTTGACTTTGATTGGTCTCCTTTTGTTCATTTCATATTTTCCCATTTTAAAGAAAGTAATGTGGTTCAGAGAGATACTCAACAGATAACAATTTTCCTGAAGATATCCTTGACCTGTTGTTTTACTTTTTCATTTCTTGCTTCTTTGTTTTCTTCAGTTATTTCTAGTGCTCCAAATATAATTATGTTTGTCATACGTTTTTCGCTTTCATTGATTTCATCAATTGTTGGCATAACAGATATACTTTCTTCTTGTGCACTGATTTTTTTTACTGTCTTCTCAAGCTCAACATAATTGTTTTTGATTGGTTCTGCTTCATTCTTAAATTTCACAACATCAGCATATGTATTATTAGTTTGGTTAATTAGTTCTTTAACTTCTTTTATTTCTGTTTGTACTTTCAAATTTGATTTGTTGAAGTCTTCTTTAATTTTCATAATTTTGGATTATGATTAAACAATCAAACCCAGAATATTGCCCAATAGCATTTATACATGAAATTCTCCAGTAAAACGCACAAAGCTCCCCTCTCACTTAAACTAAAGTCAGTGTCGGGTGAGAAATTATCAATCCAATCTCACCGATCTAGATGTAAAAGTATTGTATTTAATGTTGGTTCTACAGAATGGTTGATAAAACAACTGATTAAGCCGTGTATACCTTGAAGGAACTGATATACCAATAGCCTGTAGTAAATATGGACAAAAACAGTGGCATTGAATATTTTAAAAGGTTCTTTAAGTCCCTCTGTTCTCTACGTACTTTAAAGGGAGCAAGAGAAAATCTCTCATATAAAATATTATAATCGTAATGGTAATTCTCAATAGGGTGAAAACCTGCTTTAAAGGCAAGATATCTTAAAAATCTTCGTTGTACCTTCTCGAGGCTATATACATAAAGCGAATTCCAAACTGATGAAGTATATTCCAGCAATGGTCTCAAATCAAATCAAAATGGTTTATTTCCATAGACAAATGTTACAATGCATCGGAATTCTCAATTAGAATGGACCACAATAATACTACAATAATACTACTTTAATACATATAGAATAAACTAAAACCTGGTTAATGGTACAATTAAAAAACCCAGTCAAATTATAGAATGGGTAGTCAGCTAGCAGAATCTTAAGAGCCCTTCTAAAAACTGAAAGTGTTGTAGCACCCTTAACACCTTGTGGCAGGTGATTTTTTAGTGAGGTAATTACAGGATCATCCCGCACCTGAGACAATCGAGCCAAAGGAATACACAATTTATCCGGGCTACGAGTTCTGTAGTAATGTCGCCAAATTTTGATAGTTACAACGATTCTTAAATACATATTTGACATGCACATTGCAGAATATAAATATTTATGACAGTTGGAACTTTTTCATTCTTAAAGGATTCACGACATGATTCCCTGAAATAGTTCCCACGAAACAATTTATTGCACACTGACTCCACCTGATCACCCCAAGACAGATGTCTATTAAGTACAATTCCCAATTTGGAGGAGTCCTGCTGAATTAAGTTAGTTGATCCCTATCTTAGCAGTAGGCTTCTATCCTGAACTGCTCGTACTGGAGTAAATACAATAAAATTGGTCTTTAAGCCATTCAAACAAAGACCATTCTTCTGGCACCAGTCTGCAATTTCGGCTATCCATTTGCTGCCCTGCAAGTGAAGAGTTTCATAGTCACGTACTGTGACAACGGCAGACGTATCATCAGCAAAAAGAGTAATATAGCTGTCATCAACCAAGAGAGGCAAGTCGTTACCGAACAACAAAAAGAGAATTGGTCCAAGAATACTCCCCTGTGGAACACCAGTTACAACATCCACCTAATCAGATACCACTACCCGATCTCCAACCTTCAGTCTGACAGCCTGCGTCCTAGCTGACAAATATGATTCCAGCCACCTGTAAGCTGGGCCTCTTATTCCGTAGTGAAAAACTTTATTTAGAAGTATGGTGCGGTCAATGGTATCAAACGCCTTAGTAAAATCGAAAAAAATGCCCACATATTTTAATTTTGAATCAAACTTATTCAAAATTTTAGTATAAAGGGAGATTATGGCAACCGTTGTGGAGAGTCCAGCTCTGAACCCGAACTGGTGGCATGACAGGATGTTAAAAGTATCCAAAAAAGAGACACGTCTCCTCTTGAAAGATTTTTCGAAGATCTTTGAAAATACAGACAACAGTGCGTTGAGCCTGTAGTTGTCAACCAGCGAAGTTTCACCCTTCTTGTGTAATGGTATCACAATGGCTGCTTTAAGCTCTTTTGGAAAATATCCGAATAGAAAGGATATATTGAGGAGATAGGTCAAAACACAATAAGGTACAGGGAATCTCATCGGCGCCAGAGGATTTATTTTTTGAGACAGATTTAATAATCGCAAGGGTCTGATTAAGGTACAATATTACATTCGAATAGCTGATAAATTGGTAAACTCTTTTGTACACCTCTTTACGAAACCCAACATTTTGAGTCCTCTAGAGACAATCTTATTGATGTGATATTTAAATGATAATGTGATGTTCATTAAAACACCAAGAACCTTTAAAATTGAAACACGAGGCAAGGTAGTGCCAGCGATTTCATAGGCAAATACTGTTGGTGCACGCTTCTTTGACAAACAAATGCTATGGCATTTGCTGGGCTTTAGATCCATGCAATTACCGACACACCAATCCTCTAGTCTGATTGAAGATTAACACAATCATTAATGGAAGAGACGTGCAGGAAACACTTTAAATCATCTGCGAAACACAGAAATTTAGAAAACCAAAAACATTGGTGAATGTCATTTATAAAAATGATAACCAACAGGGGCTCCAAGTGTGACCCCTGAGGCACCCCTGAAGAACCTTTGATTTCAGTGGACCCAAAACCATTCGTTTTAACAATCTGACAAATAACTACCAATCCACCTCAACAAGTCACCCCCGACTCCCGCTACACTCAGTTTTTTCAACAAGATCATGTGATTCACTCTGTCAAACGCCTTGGAAAAGTCAGTGTAGATAATGTGCACCTCACCACCACCATTCAAGACACCCGACAGGTAATCATTAAAGGTCAACAAGTTAAGTTTGCTCTTTGCCGGAAAACCAAATTGCTGAGGTATTACTACTCCTTGCAAAAATTGATGATAGATACTTTGTAAAAAAAAATTCAAGCACCTTAGGAATTACATTTAAGTTGCAAACGGGTCTGTAGCCAGCCTTATATATAGGGGTTAGATAACTATCCTTCCAATAATTGGGAAAAAATCCTGACTTGAGGGACTCTGAAGATAATGAAAAGAGGGTGGGATAACACAAAGCTGCATGATTTTAAGATGCTGTGTGTTATACCATCTACCAGGGTTCTTGCTGATGTCCAGCGCGGAAATTTCCTCATTAACAGTAATGTCGTTAAAGGACAAATACTCTACCACAGGACTATTCCTTGTCAAATAAACTCCTTTGAAGTAATCAGCAAATAAATTTGGAAGCTCAGGACATTGTTTGTCATCGTAAAACATTTCTGTTGGCAGGTGATTACTAGAGCGCTGAGAATTGACATAAGTTCAGAACTTTTTTATATTCCCTTGATTGACTATGACATTCTCAGAGTTTGAAAGAAATTGATCATAACAGATTTTTGAAAGAGCCTTACATTGTGATCTTAGTGTAGAAAATGTAATATAGTCAACTCTATCACCCGCCATTTTGAATGCCCCGTGCGCTCGTTTTTTTAAAACAATTAAATCCTTAAGGGCTGGAGAGAACCATCTCGGAAAATTCCCCCGGGACCCTTTCTTTGGAGGTACAACTAGATGTATTACTGAATAAAGTACATCATAGAAAATATTTAACATGTCATTTAGAGAATAATGCTGTAGAATTAGGCCCTAGTTGACTTCTCCAAGATAGTTATTTAATAAACTGAAATTAGTGAACTATAATTATAATAATATACATCTTTATCATCACTTATGCGATTAGTATGGCTACCTGAAATTTGAGTAGATGCAATAAGTGAGGGATGGTAATCATCTTGTGGAAGCAAGGGATCGTCTGCTGGAGTAACAATTGTGGAGGTGCAACTCCACCCAAAAACCAAGTCAATGTGATTTTGAACATTGTTTAATTGATACAGGTTATGAAAAGCACACATGTTTGAAATCACCTGTATTGACTCATCCTCCAGAGCAGTAGCATGTGGAGTACAGGATCCATGAGAACAGAACTGGTCAGATGACCAAATTGCATTTGACATGTTAAAGTCTCCAAACAAGAGCACTTGATACTGGTGTTCTTCAGAAAGTGTGTCTACGTTATCACTATACAAGGTATATTTATCGGTGCGTGATCTAGGCGGCACCAGAACAAACAGCTGCTCCAGGTCAGGGCTTGAGTTAAGCAGGACACTAGTTAACTCTTTAGAGACTGCCACCAATACTCCACCTCCCCCTAAGGAGGCGCTTGTGTGCACATTTCTATCTGATCTAAATATATTATAGTTGAAGAGCCCAAGTTATGCATTTAGGATATCTGCAGATAGCCAGGTGTTACTAAGGACAATTATTGGGTAGTTATTGGAGATCACACTAGCCTGAAGAGCTTTTAAATTTGTCCTCGGGCCTCTAACATTTTGGTAGTAAATGTCCAGGTTGTGACGTCCTCTGGGATGATGACCTGACAAATAAGGCCCATGAACTAGTTTTTTCTCGCAAAAATATAAGGAATCCCATTGCGGTACCTTATGGATACATGTTCGCCTTTGGCACGCCGATCATGAAGTTGTTGGGTCAGTTTCTTCTCGACCCCTCTTTGATTCACAGTAAGATCGAAGTTCAGGTAGATTTTCTGTCCTTTTAGTTTGGTTTAGGAAATCGCCATATTTCTCACAATATTGGTCACATCCCAGGCCGAGCTCGGCACCACCCTCAGGGCACGAGCCTGATTTGTGTTTGGTTTTTCCATCCTGGGGATCTCAGGTGGACTATCAGACAACTGTGCAAACATAATTGCGCTTCGACCTGTTCTTTATCCTCACCCTCGGGACCATTGAATAACAATATAAGATCGTCCTCTGGGAGCATACCGGAACTCAGCGCATCAAAACTCTGTGGGGTCTCCTCGTACGAATTCTTTAGACCCTCCATTGCAGTCTTGACAAGAGATTTGATATTATCAAGACTAGATGCAAAACAAGTTTTTATATTTTTTACCTCTTCTGAGAAAGTCTGTCAGTTAGACAGTAGTTACATCTAAATCTTTTTGTGTCTTACTTTTAATTGCCTCAAGTTCAGCCTTCAAAGCTGTGACACGACAGCTGCATAGTATCATTCATTTTTGGAACACAGAATTTACAAATGTATGGCATAACTCGACTGCTCAAAACAATGGTTCAAAGCTCGGTGGTACTAATCTCAGAACATATCTTGCATAGAGTTCTCTTACAGAGATCATATGGGTAACCAAAGATATCTGTGGAGTTCTTTGGCTCTTTAAAAATACATGCCTGAGAACAACTGGAGCATGTGCCGGACATTTTAGGTTTGTTTTTTTTTTTATTTTGAGTTCAGAAGACCTCACAATACAGGTACTGGTCAAGGCCAGGTTTGGAGCAAAATACAACCATTAATTGCTATTAATTTTGTAAAGTGTATAATTATATCTAAACTAGATTTCTTCAAAAAAGCCGCGATTTTTGGGAATTTTCACTTTTGTTCTTCTAATTGTCATTTTCATCTTGTTTTAGCTCGGCTACGTCTTTCGTCAGGGAAGTAGCCCGGGCGGGGCGGTTCGAGCGCCCGCTTAAAGTTAGGGCCAAGGTAGACAATCTTTTAGTGTGAAGTGTCGATTTTTTTGGGCCCTCAAAGTCTAAAGGCTTCCTCAACTCGCGGGTAGTCGCAACTCTGTAGCTACGCTCCTCTTTAAGCGTAGTTCTTATAAAAATTAACTCCACTTTGAATTACGTGCAAAAATCATTCCAATTTCTTCATAACCTCGTTAATTCTAAAGAAGAACCAAATTTGATATTTTTAGCATTAGCGTAAGTTGAGGAAAAATAATCGTTTCGTTAAAATCTGAGCTACCAGGTGGTAATAATGAAAAGTTGTGGACACTCTAATCAAAATGTATAGAACAAATTGTTGATCGGGAGCAACAGTAAAGGAAGGGGTAGTAAAATGTGCCTTTGAAACGATGTTTGTAATATAGCAGTAATTGTAAATAGATAGTTGATAAGGCGCTTTACAAAGATTGAAATAGTACCCTGTATATTATAGTGTGTTCGAAATTTTCACTTCATTTATTGCCTGAAAAAGATTGCAGAGCGAAGTGATAATATCAAATCTGAGTAATGTCTTATGTTATAAATTGTGTTATAGAATGACGATTTTCCTTCAAACATAAACATTGACCTCTAGGGGAAAATGGGGTAATGGCGGTCAATTTCATGTAAACAAGTGTAACATAAAAATATGTTTTTTTTTTATCATCGACTTCTTAGAAAATTTGATACATGCCGAAAACTACTACAAGAAGTGCCAAATATAAGATCTCGTGCACAGCAAGGGTAAAAATTATGAAAATGTTTACATCGTAATTCGAAATGAGCATTTTAAAGACAGCAGAATTTAAGAGCTTAAAACTAAGAGCACTGGAGCTTTAATTTTTGAAAGATATAGGGCTGAAATTGCCCAAATACTGAATTAACCTCGAAATTTGATGGTTTTAGATTCCTTAGATTTATTTATTTATTTAACGTATGGCACTTACAAACACATGCACAAATGTAACATGCGTCAGAAAAAAAGGTGATTGTAAATAAAGATGATAACATTGGACATATAAAACAAGGTAGACAAACAACATGTAGGATAGACTATACTCAATACTCAATATATTTCATGTCATTATACATAGGTATTTACACTCGTCAAAAATAGTAGGAAACTATTGTAATAAAATTAGTACACAGATATAAAACTAAAAAACTTAGCCTAAGCATCTGCACAATTTAAACCCTAAATATTTGTTAAAATTATAAAATTATAAGTACAATACAAGCTTGCTGTTAGACACAATACAATTAAACTGCAGTAGAATAATACAATAAAACCAGACTAAAATGTTTGTTTAGAAATAGAAAACATCAAAATATATGTGTAAAGAACTCATCAAATGAGTAAAAACAATTTAAACACAAAATCAGCCTAACTTTACTCTTAAATGTGTCTCATTCCAAGCTCTTTATGGAATTTGGAAGAGCATTGAAGAATTTTATAGATAGATAGCCTGGGCCATCTTGACACGTTTTCAACCTATGATAAGCTGGGATGAGTAAGTTTTTTTGTCTTGTATCATAACCGTGGACCCCACCATGCACTCCGAATTTATCCTCATTGTCGTTCACATACATCAAATTCTCTAGTATGTAGTGAGATGGTAAGGTAAGTATATTAAAATATTTAAATGCTTGTCTGCAATCCTCCCTGAAACCCAGACCCGCCATGATTCGGATAGCCTTTCTCTGTAACCCAAAATGTATGGCCACAAGTGGGGAGTGACCCCAAACCAAAACAGCATGTGCCATTACAGAATGAAATATAGCATGATACGATGTTTTCATAACATTTTCCGATACATTTTGGGAAAGGTTACGAAGGACAAAAAGAGCCCTGCTAAGCTTTGATGAAACCTGATTAATTTGGACATCCCATCTCAGAGTGGGGTCAATGTACACTCCAAGGAACCGAACACTCTCCCTATTCTCATTAACGTTTCTAGAATCTCTGAGGGAGAAAACCAATTTTTCTGTTTTGTCTTCATTCATTAGGAGCTTATTTACGTTAAACCCGTCCTTCACTCTTGCCTGTATAGCTTCAAGCTGCCTGATCAACTGATCCCACTGACTGGGAGATGGTGGTGTCATCCGCAAAAAGGGTGTATTTTTCTTTATCGCTGTTTAGAGGAAGATCATTTACATAAATTAGGAATACAATTGGCCCTAGGACAGATCCTTGAGGCACACCTATGTTCACAACCCTTTCCTCAGAACACACACCACCCACCCTGACAGCCTGGGATCTATCACTTAGACAGGAATTGAGAGGTTTAACACTATCTGTGCTAAAATTATAGTGGGCTAGCTTGCTCAGCAAAAGTTCATGAGAGACACAGTCAAATGCCTTACTCAAGTCGCAGAAAAGAACAGCATTATATTGGAGATTATCAAAAGAATCAAGAATATCGGCAATAAGGTTTAATATACCCAGTGTAGTATTCCTGCCCGTACGAAAACCAAACTGACTTTTCGTAAAGCATCTGTTCCCCCCAAAGAACTTTACCAACCTCAATGCCATGCACTTTTCAACAATTTTAGATAATACTGGCAACAAAGAGATGGGCCTGTAATTTTTGGCGTCATTTTTGTCACCATTTTTATAGACAGGCACAACAAGAGCCTTCTTTACTATGTCAGGAAAGACATTCTGACTAAAACAGCAATTTATTAATTTAGTTAAAGGACTGATTATTAAGTTCTTGATAGATTTAATTAATTCAATTCTCAGACCAAACATATCACACCTAGCTTTATTTTTAAAACACGTTGGCTACCAGTGCTATATCGAAGTATCTGCCCTAGTGTACCATGTGATTCACCGGTGCACAAACCGCGTAGTTCATTCGTGGACCAAATGTATCACATGTGATATCATGCACTAAGGATGTTTAACCGGGTTTTAAATTGTCCGGTATATAAACGCAGGCAAATAGAATACGGCAGTGGTATAAATACACCAACTAATTTGTATGTGGAATAGTCACCCGTGATACATATTATAACTAATTTAAGCTAAAGTAAAATTTGCTGTCTAAAAGTATTTATTTTCATTGCCATTTTAAAAAAAGAAAATACCTACAGTTTAAAAAAAGAAAATACCTTACAGTTTAAAAAAAGAAATAATACATAAGTAGTAAGTTGAGATTTGTGATAACTTAATGTCTTTTTTGGAAACATTCCAGGCATAACGCGTGTGAATTTGGACACTCGTTGCAGATAGTGGAAACCAGTTTAGCCTTCTTTGCTGCTACCTTCGACGATTTATGAAGTTCATACTCTATGTCATAGCACCCAATACAATGTTTTCTCTTTTTTCGATTATCTTTAGCTTTTTCATCTACCTGTTTCAATACGTGTTTGGTTTGTTTGTTACTTTTTTTTTCATTATCTATAATATCCCCAAGCAAGCCTGAAACAAGTGCTTCTCTAAAATCTGCTATTTGAATTTTTGTTTTGTTTGATAGCTGATATAAGATAAGAGCGTTAATAACGGACGTACCAAATAAATATTCAAATGCCACCTTATGGTACCATCTTATGGATCGGCGAAGTGTAGTAAAATAAGAAGACATTTGGTCCGACAAGTCAATACCCATTTTAAACCTATTATAAAACACAATAGCTTCTGGCTTATAAATAATCTCCCCTTTTCGATTTTTTTTTGTTCGTGCTGACCATGTTTAGTGTATGTCTCGTACTAATAAAACTAACCGCTCTTTTGTCTTTCCAGTTGCCGACAACTCTGCCATTACTTTCTTTTCCCTTGATATCGCCTTTTTTCATTTTCTTTTCATCTGAAATTTCCCTTGGTACTCCCTTTACAAATTTTCTCAACGTACCAACGCTATGCGTTTTTCTTTCCAATAGTATACCTGCCAATTCGAGGTTGTTATAGTAGTTGTCAGCTACTAGAGTCCGTCCGCTATCAAGATAATCCTTCATTAAATTTAATACAACTGTGTTGCTGCTACGTCCTGCAGTTGCCGTGTTACTCTTCCCTTTATAAATTTCTGTTTCATAGGTGTATCCACTTTCGTCACATAACTTAAAGACTTTAACTCCATATTTTGACGCTTTCCCTGGAATATACTGCCTAAACAGTAATCGACCTCTAAACGGCACCATTGATTCATCAATGGATACTACCTCTGCCGGCGCTTTCAGTTGTTTAAATTTCTTAGTTAAGGCGTCTGTAAGAGGTTTGATTTTAAACAATCGATCTTCCTTATCCGCGGTTTCATTATCAGCAAAATGGAGAAACCTCACCAGATCTTGGAACCTATTTCTTGGCATTACATGTCGAACAAAACAATGACGATAAAGAAATTTACGTGACCAGTAATCTGATATTTTTGGCAATTTGGATAGTCCCATATACAGCAAAATGGCAAAAACCTTTCTATTTCTTCAGCAGAAACATCTTTCCATTTTCTTCGGTATTTTTTGGCATTCTTATTCGTTTCAAAACCATCAAATCAACAATATCTGAATCCACAATGAGTCTAAAAATATCCACAGGTCTTAGGTCAGATGGGACATTTATTTTGCTTAAATCGATAAAAGCAAACTGCTTTAAAGACGTTCCATCCACTTCATTCCACCAAGTTGTTGTGAGTTGATCGATACCTTCATCGTGATTAATAGTTTCGGATTCTACTTCAGACTCCGTTTCTGATTCAGACTCCGTTTCTGATTCAGAGTTAGGCTCGTACTCTGATTCAGAAGGAGGGAATGGCTCCTCATCACTTTCAAAACCTAGGCAACCACGACGATTTTGACTTGCCTCTCCAGTACTTTCTTTAGCCTTATTCTCCTTGTTCTCTTGCACTACCCTTTTATTCTTAATGCTTTGAAGATTTAAACCTAGAGAAAATAACATGCTTTACAACCTGTTTCATGTAGAAAACCTCAAAATTCATTACCTCTAGATGCGTGTTCACTACTGTCACTGTCTTCAGATTCTTGGTCCTGATCTACATTGACATTCTCACTGCTTTCTACGCTTGCTTCTAGAAGCAAAATTTACTTATAACTAACCTATTTTATACTGCAATAACCTATTTTATTTTTTATTGCCTTAGTGCAACGATATTTTTACCTTCAGAATTCAGCTCATTATACCATTGAAGTAATTTCGCTTCTTCTTGTGGATCCATAGTTCACCATATGAACACACTTGTACCACAAAACAGTCCAAAAAATTTAAGAAACAACTTGCAAGCACGTGTAATATAATGTTAAGGATCACGTATGAACCATGTGAATCACCGGTGAATCCGGTGATCAAATAACAAAACAACTTGAACACGCCCCTAATAACGTATTTGAAGTGCACAGCGACATCTGTTTAGTCGATTCTATACTTTTAACTCGGGATCTTGCCCGGTCCGTAGAGGAACCTGTATGGCATTTATGTCGGTACACAAGCAATTACATTTCGTGTATCACCGGTGACTCATATGGTGGCCAACGTGTTAATGTTATTTATGATGTATCTAACTTCATTTAAAGGCACAGGGGAAAAGTTAAAAACATTGAGTGGAGGAGCCATGTGTTCAAGATTTCGTAGAGGACTATGTTCACTTAGATCTATTTTGCTTGTGAGATTCTGTGCAATGCTGCAAAAATAGTTATTGAAATCGGGAGGTGAGAGAAGTGAACTAATTTCTTCGTGAGTGTCTTAAGTTTCTCGATTTATTTATGATTTTCCACATTGCTTTTGTTGGATTTTTAGCTGACACAATTATGCTATCATTGTGGGCTATTTTAGCTGTTTTAATCGCATTATTATATGTTTTTTTAAATGATTTATACTCCAGAATGTCAGCAGGACGATTATATTGCCTACAGACCTCACCAAGGAACCTAAGTTGATCACGCATATACCTCAGTTTATTATCAAACCACGAGCCATGACCAGGCTCGTTTGTTTGAACTTTATAGGACTTTAATGGGAAACAATCCAATCAAGATTTCTCAAGTATTCTTATGAACTTTTCAAATTTTATTGTTACATCTACGGTATCATCACCAACAAAGTTGAAGGAGCAAGCTACTATAGTCTTATGTCCAGATTCAAAATCCAATCAACCGACTCCGGTGTAGCCATTCGAAAGTCCGCGATGCAGCCTGGATAGGAGCGAAGAGGGCAGTCGCTCACAACATGGTGGACAGTCTGGTTAACAGCACCGCAGTCGCAGGAGGGTGAATCGCACTTGCCCCACTTATACAATGAGAATAACGCAGACGCCATGTCTAATCTATTGAGTGTAGACCAAGCTTTACGGGGGAGGTCAAAGCCAGGAGGTTTTTCGTATGTCATCTCTCGTAGCGACAAGTGAAATTCCGGTGGCGTCTTATGGGTTATTTCTTCACGCCAGCTATTCCCTATCTGGAAGTGGTTCCGAGATAAATTCTCTGCTGTAATGATAGAAGGGCGTCTTGATTTTAGCCGCTGGATATATGCAAGTCTAGTATGTCTGTATATATGGCAAGCTGAGGATTATTAGCTATTTTCTTGTATTCATTCAGCAATGCATGAGATCTGCGCAGATTGGGTGGGGGTATGTGGCTTAAAATTGGGAGGCAATATGTAGGTGTTGGTCTAATGGTGCCAGAGATCATACGCATGGTAGTGTTGAGCTGGGTATCTATTTTTCCTATGTTAGGGCTATTCATCCATACAGGAGCTCAGTAAACCAGGGTCAGGGAGGAGCATCGAAGTGTTGTTGCATCAGCACCCAATGCTGACCCAAAAAGCTTTTGGATGATGTTATTCCTCGATCTAATCTTCCCGGCAGTTATCTTCAGATGATGTTTAAATGATAATGTCCTATCCAGTGTAACTCCCAGGTATTTGGGGTGGGTATTGTGTCGTAGCAAGTTGTTATTGAAATATACTTCTAAATTTCTCTTTGCCATTTTGTTAAGATGGAAGCATGTGACTTCTGTTATGCTCAGCCCCCATTTATCAAAATATAGTCCCAGCACTGCCAGATCGTCTGTGAGCGTTGTCTCAGTAGTTTCAAAGGATGTGTGTCTAGTTGCTATAGCTAGGTCATCGGCGCCAAATTTGCGCGATGATGTTTCCGGGATGTCAGAAATGTAAAGGTTAAATAATGATGGGGCTAGTACCGATTCCTGTCTTCTCACTAATGCTGTCCCCCATAATAACCTGGAATGATCTATCGCCAAGCATGCTATCTATAAGATACACCATAGCTCTACAAGGGACAGCACGAGAAAGTTTACTGAGCAGACCATGCCTCCAGACGGTGTCATAGGCGGCTGTAAGGTCCACAAACGCAACCGAGGTTTTAAGACATCGCTGAAAGCCGGTCTCGATGAATGAGGTGAAGGCTAACACCTGATCAGTACAGCCGCGCCCAGATCTAAAACCAGCCTCAATATTGTTCCCAATACGATTGAGGATCAGTCTCTCTAGCAGTTTATACATGACGCTCAATAATGCGATAGGACGATAGCTATCTGCACGACCACTTGGTTTACCCGGTTTTAGTAGGGCAATTATTTTGGCTCTTTTTAGGTCTGAATATCCCGAAGCTAGAATATCGGAGAAGAACCGCGATAGCCAGAGTTTTGTGTTTTTACCACAGTGTGATAGGAATTTTGGGTGAATTCCTCGAACCCAGGGGCTTTTCCGGTCTTGACGTCCTTTAGGGCTATTGTTACTTCGCCTACCGTGAAGGGGATGGAGAACTCGGTCTCGGGTCGGCTAACAGCTTTTTGACGTTTAAGCTCCCCTCTTATTTCCGTAGCATGCTTCTTATTTCGTCGGAATCTAGAAATAGAAATAGAAATAGTTTATTCATGCCAGTCACAAGTGTTACACACGTCAATACATCTACACAAAAAAAGTGTTCTAAAATAGTCACAAATTACAGTAACATTAAACTAAAACTAATTGAAGGTAAGTAAGATTTTATGAACATCCTAAAAACTAATTTCATAAAACTTAAATATAAATACCTATAGTTAAAAACTGTCGACGAGACTCAATAAATCACAACACATTAAAATTTGAATTAAAATATTCATTGAATGTATAAAACGCGTTTTTAGCAAGAAAGGTCTTAATTTTCCTTTTAAAGATTTGATTGGGAAGATTCTTTACTACCTGTGTCAAGGCATTGTAAAGTTTTATTGCCCAATATCCCGTACCATCCTGACACCTTCTTACACCCCAGTATGCAGGGACCAGGTCCTGCCTATTCCTTGTGTTGTGTTCGTGTATGTCCTCATGAGTCTGATACCGATCGATGCTGCTCCTAACATAGACAAGACACTCCAACATGTACACGGATGGCACAGTCAAAAAACCCATCTGAACAAAGACATTCCGACAGTCATCCCTATATCCCAGTCCGCTCACCACTCTTACAGCCCTCCTCTGCAAACCAAAAACCCTGTGTGCGTCCGCCGAATTTCCCCACGCAAGTATTGCATATGTAATCCGGGACTGAAAGATGGCAAAAAAAGCACTCCTCACCACACCAGTAGACACACTGCGTGAAATGGTACGAAGGAGATAAAACGACTTGGTAAGCCTTCCCGTCAGTGCACTAATGTGCTTTCTCCATTGCAATCTTGGGTTCAACACAACCCCCAAAAAGCTCAAATCTTCCTGGTTGGAAACTGCCATCTCTCGCATCGAGAAGACGACTCGACCTGTCTTTTCCTTATTCAACAGAAGTCTGTTGGAGCAAAACCAGCTTTCAGCTCTCAACTGTGCCGCCATGGATCCCGCCAAAGAACCGTCCAGAGAATCAGCAACAAAGGACACAGTGGTATCATCAGCAAAGAGCGTATTTTTTTCTCCTTGGATGTTAGAAGGCAAATCGTTGATGAATATCAGAAAAAGTATGGGCCCTAGAATTGATCCCTGAGGCACTCCAATCTCGATTTTGCTCCTTGCTGATTCCTCCCCTGCAACCCTCACCACCTGGTACCTGGACTCAAGGTATGATTTAAGCAGTTTAATACTATTACCTAAAAATTTGTAATGCCAAAGCTTTTTAAGCAGGATATCATGGTCAACACAGTCAAAAGCCTTGCTAAGATCACAAAAGAGAACTGAGTCATACTGAGAATTGTGGAATGCATTCAATATGCCCGAGACCAAATTCAGAATTGCAAGAGATGTTTTCCTGCCATGTCTGAACCCCCACTGACAATCTGTGAACAGATTATTTTTCTCAAAGTGCTTGACTATTTGCATAGCCATATACTTCTCAATTACCTTGGATAGTATTGGTAGCAAGGATATTGGTCTGTAGTTGTTGGGAACAGTAGGGTCGTCTTTTTTAAAAATAGGCCTAACAATGGCCTCCTTGAGACAATTGGGAAAAACACCAGTACTTATGCATTGGTTTATAGGCTTGGTAAGAGGAAGCAAAATGCAGTTCTTTGCAGTTTTTATTAATTTTACGTTAAGTCCATATATATCACAGCTACCCTTGTTCTTTAGTGAATCAATTATATCCCTAACCTCATGGAAGAACACCCCCTCAAATGAAAAGGGAATAGTGGCAGCCTCAACAGACTGAATAAACTCCAATGGGTCTCCATCACTGGGTGGCATATCCTTCACTGTCATGCGCTATTTCAGAAAAGAATTTATTAAAATCATCTGGTGTTATGGTAGTAGGGTCATCATGGGCACTTTTATTGCCCCTTTGCCTGTTGATTATCTGCCACATGGCTTTTGCAGGATTCGAGGATGAATGAATCATATTGTCATTAAACCTTACCTTAGCCTGCTTTATTACATTTCTGTAAGCTTTTTTTGTGCTCAATGATAACTTCCTTTATGCCCTCAAAGTTGTACTGCTGCTGCAACTCACTTAGAAAGTGTATATGGTCCCTCATAGTTTTTAGCTCCTCGTCAAACCATCCTATGTTATTAAACTGGTCTGACCTCACATTATACAATTTCTCAGGGAAAGCCTGAACATATGCCCTCTCCAAAATCCCCAAAAACTCTGCAAAAGAATCATTAACGTCATCACACTGTTGGACAGAGTCCCATGATGTATCATACAGGATATTATGAAATGCATGCAGTCCTCTTTGTGTTATTGGTCTTCACATCTTGCGTGATTTTGTGGAATCATCATGCACTCTCTCAAACTTGCACTCCACAATCTGAAACATATGATCAGAAACATTCATATCAAGAACGACAACAGAACATACCCCAATATCATGACTCACGAAGACATCCAGGCAGGACTGTTGTCTGGTTGGTTGCAAAACAGTCTGTCTTAGTCCAAAGCTCTCCACAACATCACAAAATTTGTGGGTTTCAGGTAGTGTTGAGTTAAACTGTACATTGAAATCCCCAGCAATGATGATTTTTGCTGTTGGATCAAGACCAGACAATATGCATTCGACTGAAGCCAAGAAGGTGTCAAAGATGACTGATGGAGAACGATATAATGTTAAAACATATACATTCAATGATTTGATAAAAATACAACAATACTCTATACATTTCTCAATCATAAAAGATACACTTACATTGGCTGGACTTACATCTACACTGTCCCTCACAAAAACAACAGTTCATCCCCCCGTGGAAAGCATTCTTGCAAAATAGGCTACAATTTTAAATCCTTGGAAGCAAACAAGGCTGACTTCATCCTCGCTTAACCAGTGCTCTGTTATGCATAGCACATCTATGAATTTGTCCATATGAATGATTCTATTTCATTTGCTTTATTTCGAAGAGATCTGACGTTAATATGTAGAACTCTTAAAGTTTCTGTTGTAGTCTTCTGGCCATTGGGTGGTGCTGGATGTTCATAAAATGGTTAATAATAACTCCTTGTGGCCATAAATTGGTATTCATGAATTTATCTCGCTCACTTGATGGTACAGCAAGCCTGAAAGATGCTTGATACTTGTCTTTCTTTGCCCGAATCCTCTCACAGTGAGATCCTTTTTCCAGACCATTGTTCTTGAGGAAATCCATAACTTCATTGCTGTTCACTTGCGGAGCCAGTCCCGAACGAAACAAATACTCAGGTTTTACAGCCGTCTTTAAAAGACCTATGCCCTCATTGCTTCCTCTTAGAGGTTCTGGTCTACCATTCTGCTGGACTCCACTTCTTGCTGTCGCCCCAGCCTTTTGGAGGTTGTGACCACGTCGGCCCTCTTTTCTCTTTTGCATTTACCATTTGTCATCTTGAGTAGGAGGTGGTTGAATGTCGTTTCTAGGTTTATTCTAGCAGCGATTTAAACCCAAACCAAACCAAATCCAAGCCATCCGGAGTTTGCGCATAGCGATTTAAGTGTCGCTTATATTGCAATGCGCAAACTCCGGATGGCTTGGTTTTTGTTTGAAATCGCTGCTAGAACAAACCTATTGTCTTTAAAGTGTCGTTACTTTGAGACGATCTTTCTAGATTTTCAGAATTTTCATTGTTTTTGTTTACTATAACGTGACGTTTGCAAGCCACTAGCATCATCTAGGGGCGTTGATCCTGTTTTAGTGTCATTTTGGGATGAGATTCGACTGTTTGAATTTTCAGGATTTGATATTTTGTCGTTGCAAACTTCAGTTTCAGATTGCGACTTACCGCCATCTGTTGCCGCTTCATCCAACTCATCATCAGATTTGGTATTTCTGCTGGAATCTTTGGAATGTTGATTTTCTTGATCTTGATCTTTTCCTATTGGTTTTGTTTTCTTTGGTGATTTTGTTACTAGGGTTTCAAATTTTTCTTTCCACAGATTGGCATTGTCCTGGAGAATCTTATTTTTGTCCTTCATTTCTTCAAGGGGTCTTCTATACAGTGAAATTTGAACGTCATTTATGTTTATGTTCGTTCCAACCTCACTTTCTTCCCGGCAGCAAACAAGTCGTGAAGGGTCTGTAAAATGTACCTTTTCTGCCGAACTAGAAGTAGTGACAATATGGTCAGCGACCTGGTTAGGTGTTACTGCAAACGCTGCACTTGGCGGATTGCAGGTGTGCTTGAACCAAGATTTCTCAGAAGACGCCATGCCGCTCTGCTTGAGCGCTTAAAATCTAAACTTTCGACAGTTTCAATCAATTTCTGCCTTCGAGATGCATCAAGGGAATCAAGAAGTTCGTCAGCTATTTCCATATCACCGTTCTCTAGGAATTCCTCATATATCTCCCACTTTCGTTTGACCACCATACTCTTTGCGATAACCTCAGGGAATGCGTTTCTTGGCAGTAGATATGACTGTGCCGTTAAACCTGTGATAGTTTTTCTTCTTCGGGGGTATCCATCTAATGCTCTTATCAAGCCCGCAGGTGTCATTATGGCTGTATTTCTATTTCTGTTGAAATCGCCTACATATATTGCTCAAGATTTCAACTGGCCAAGGTACCACAGGTGGCTTATACACATTTATAAGAGTGGTGTCTCCTATTTTTACTGAGATAGTGTGGGCATTATTAATCGTTCGTTGATGAAAGTAGGTGGGCGTTTTCTATGTTGTTACTTGGACATATGTTGCCTGTCCATAAGCATGGTGGTAGGTTGCTCCAATGATATCGTAGCCCTCTAGCGCGGAGTTGGTCCTCATCGGCTGCTTGGGTTTCCTGAATGGCGACCAGATCGATATCGTTCTCTTGCAAGAGTTTTGATAGGTATTGGCACTTAGCTCTGCTGATGCCTTCAATGTTTAATTGGCAAACCCGGACTACAGGTCCGAGATTTCTGGTCAGGTGGTTCTGACAAGAACCAATTTCGTTACGGCTTTGAGACTTGGTCATACTGGTGTGTATGAGTGTTTGAGCCAGGAGATTCCAAGAATAAGTCTGGCTGCCAGTATTTTGCTAGTTCTTTAGCGTTACCCAGGGTGCACGTGTAGTGTTCTACTACGGACGCGAACTAGCTTCGCACCCCTCAGTAACTAAACTGCTAATGAAAAACCCCAAAAATATTTTCTGCTTATAATTTTAAACGCCTAAATTTTGCCGTCTCAAAAGTGCTAATTTTGAATAATTTTAGTAAGTGTGTAACCTTTTTGATAATTTTTTTGGTCAAGAACAGACAATTTCTGAGAAGTTGATAATAAAAGTAAAAGTGTTTTAATTTTGTGAAAAATCTATAAAAAAAAATCAATCTAATATTTTTTGACTCGTTATAGATTAAGTTTTTCATATAAATGAAACTAATGAGATATAGAGTAATTAGAGATCTAGATTTTGAGATAGACGTTTGGTTCAATAATAACAGCTCGTTTAAGTGAAAATTAATTTTTAGACATAAGCAGTCAATAAAAACGGTTGAACGTACCGAATTAAAAATTAGCATACTTATGTTTTTAAAATCGCGAGATATTTTTCAGATTCATCGAAGAAGATGCATAGAAATTTACTATGGAATTTTTTCACTGGTCTAAAAAATTAATCAATCATTGGCTTTTTTACCTTTGACATTTGGGATTTTCTGATCATAAATTATGAGAGAGATTTATTTATTTAGCGTATGACACTAAGACACAACAACAAATAATCACAAACAGGGTTACAAACAAACATTTAACGAATCAATATAAGCCATTGGTTCTGGCGTCGCTGTCAGGAAATCTTCGGGTGTCCCTTCATAGGCTGTTATAGGGCATTCTTCTATAATGTGTTTAATGGTTTGATTTTCACCACATTCGCAGAGGGGCGCCGCTGTCTTGCCCCACTTATATAGGGTGTAGGCACATCTACCATGCTGGGTGCTTATTCGGTATAAAGTTGCCCATGTTTTACGTGGTGGTTTTAGGTGGAAGCATGTCACCTCTGTTTTGCTGGCATTTGGTGGAAGGCGCCATTTTCGGAAGTATCTTCCCAGATTCTCCAAGTCGGTTGTCAGAATCTCTTTTGACCCTTCAAATGACCTACATCTCGTGGTTAGTGCCCAGTCATCAGCGTAGCAGTGCTTTTTACATCTTGTCTCTGGCATGTCTGCGATATAGAGGCTGAAAAGCAAGGGAGCAAGTACTAACCTTTGTGGCAGACCGTTTTTAAGTTTCCTTGGTGAGCTTATATCGGACCCCATGATCACTCGGAATATTCTATCGTTCAGCATATTGTTTAGTAGACCAGCTGTTAATTTGCAGGGGATTACACGGAGAAACATGTAAATCATGCCTTCTCTCCAGACGGTGTCGTAAGCGGCTGATAAGTCAATGAATGCAGAAAAAGTTTTAAACTTCCTTTGAAATTCCGCCTCTATACAGGGTGCTACAAATTCGTTTCTTTGTATGGGTCTCACGGAAGCCCTAAGATATGCGAGGTCGGTTAAATTGGGGCAAAGTTGCGCAATTTAAGGGTGATTGACATACCGTCGAGAAATTTAGAAAATTCCGTCTACTTCCGGAGATATCCGTAAAAACTGAAAATCATCTATTTTATTTTCAATTTTTCCTGTCTTTGTTTGAAGAGGTAAAATAAAATAAATGTCACATTATTATTGCCACTTTTTCTCATCTAAAAGCTGGCGGTATCAAATTTTAAATCCGACGTTTCGCTCTTGGATCAACTTCATTTTTTTTAAATACGGACCTGGAGTTTTTATCTATTTTTTAAAAAACGTCGGATTTAAAATTTGATACCGCAGCTAACCCAAACAAAGGCAGGAAAATTTAAAAATAAAATAGATGATTTTCAGTCTTTTTACGGATGTCTCCGGAAGTAGACGGAATTTTCTAAATTTTTCGACGACATGTCATTTACCCTTAAATTGCGCAACTCTGCCCCGATTTAAACGACCTCGTATCTCTTACGGCTTTCGAGGTACCCATACAAAAAAACGAGTTTGTAGCACCCTGTATAGGTTGTAAGCGACAGGACTTGGTCCACGCAGCTTCGTTTCGGTATAAAACCTGGTTGTTCGATCGGAATTGCGTCATATTATTATGTTCTCTGACCGATTCTGTTGTAGATGAGCCTTTCTAGTAGTTTGTATGTCACTGATAATAATGCTATAGGCCTGTAGCTCTGGGGCGAGTCAGCTGGTTTGCCTTGTTTCAAGATGGCTATTACTTTCGATTGTTTGAACTCTCTGGGCACATTGCCAGTCTGCATTATGTCAGTGAAGAGTTTAGCCAGCCAGAGTTTTGCTTATTATCAGAAACTCCGGATGGATATTATCGCATCCTGGTGCTTTTCCTGGGGTGATATATTCTGATGATTCAGTGTCTGTTGCTTCGTTCCTCAGGATTCTCAGTTCTCGTCTTATCTCAGTTGTGTGCGTTTTGTCACTGGTGCTCTGGACGTTGCTACTATGTGGGATGCTACGGCATTTGGGGACACTTTTGTCTTTGAACAGGTGCTCCGCTTCCTAACTTGCTTAGCAGAGACCATGCTTGACTGCTTGAAGTCTGGAAGTTTAGACTTTCTACAGTTTCTGTCCATTTCATTTGCCTTGCAGCATCAAGGCTATGAAGAAGCTCATCTGCCACTTCTTGATCACCAGCTTCAAGAAAGTTTTGGTAGAGATCTTCGCTATTTTGGGACCACCCCGGGATATATTCTTTACGAAATCCTCTAGGGATGCACTTCTAGCGATGCTTGTTACTGCTCCAATAAATCTGCTATAGTTTTTGCTGATTCGTGGTATCCACCCTAGGCATTTATTTATCTAAGTATCTTGAGAACTTTTTCCAGTTAGCCTTTTGGAAATTCCATCTAGGGCAAGGCATAGAGGTCACGAGTGGTATTTGGCTGCCTGTCTCGATGATAACTGGACGGTGTTGACTGTGAGGGAACTCGCATAGCCACTTGTCTGGTAACTGGCAGGGGCTAGCTATTACTACCAGATGAGGTGAAACATAAGTCTGGGTTATATGCCTGCCCCCATGCTGCAGATTTGAAGATATATCGGTCTTTAGCATCGAAGATAAGATTGAGACTTTCGTCTTCAAGGCCTTGCCATTTGCATCGCAGTCCCTGTATTTCCACTGCTCGTGGTGGCTGTTAAAATCACCCAGGTAAACTGCAGGTGAGGTTGGCCATGAAGCAGCTGGTGGTTTATAGATATTGGATACGGTTATACCTCCGTTTTTTACAACGACATTGTGGATTTCGTTGTCTGAGGACGTGGAAAGAGAATAGCATTTTCTGTGTCGTGCCTAATATAGGTTGCGACTCGATGATGGTACGTGGCACCAAGTAGTTCATATCCAGGTATCCTGTCCCCTTTCCGCAATTGTTCCTCAGTACTGCAATGTATTTTCTGAATTGCAACCAGATCAACATTGTCATTCTTCAGTAGTTTTGATAAATACTGGCTCTTGGAATAACTTATGCTTTCTATATATTTATTTGGCAAATTCGAACCGTGGGTCCGAGATTTCTTGTCAACAAGTCCTTAAAAGGACTGTTGGGTTTACTTAGTTTTTACAATTTATAGATTGTGTCATGCGTGGTCAGGAGAATCTCCTAGTTAGTCTGACCGCCATTATCTGCTAGTTCATTTAGCGTTACCCAGGGCGCACCACGAGGAGGCGAACTAGCTTACAACCCAAAGAGATTATTTGACCATAAAAAAAAAGGTACAAGTTATTGATCTCACTATTTTCCTATTGCTAAAGCGGATTTAAATTGCTTTTGGACTGTGGTAATAGGTACACGCAATACAACATAAAAGTGTAAATATTTCGAAAACGAGTCAAGATAGGGAGATCAATCAAGTATGCCTTTTTTTCTTATAAATTGCCGTTCTTTCATAATTAAATGGTCAAAAAAAAACAAGGGTGAATTTATTCATTTACGAACCTGTAACTAGCGGCCTCTGAGAGAATCTCAAAATTGTTTAAACTTTCATTTAATCAAGCAATATTTTACTATGTCATTATTGGCTTAAACGGTGTATTTTGAAACCTAATATCTCCAGCTACTATGTCCCATTAGTTTTGCGATTTCTTCTATATTTTACCCGAGATTAAGTGAACACAGTGATAGATAGTACCAGCTCTAGTCTCTTAAGACAACACAAATAAATTCATTTAATTCTGTATATCTTTCTCATTTAAATCGATCTAAAATTTGGTAATAATTTCTGTTAACACAAGCCCCAGTGTATATGTATATATTAAGATATCTTTATTTAGTTTTGTAAACTTAAATGTAAACTTATGTGCCATCGTAGCATAAATCGCATTAGCATATTTATTACCTTTTTAAATATTTTTATTATATACGGGATGGTCCATTAAAAATGGGTCATAGAATTGTAGATGTAATATGTCTTATTAGTAAAATGTTACTCGTTAACGAGATGGAGGGTGCTCAATCTGGACGGTTAATTTTTGTGCCGGACAGTAATTCAAAAACCATTACTTACATCTAGTGCTAAATACAGTCAGTTATATTTCTTGGGTTGTACCCAAACATTTCATATTCACTGTAATCGCTTCACCAGGGACGTGCGTGGTATGGTGTCCATATGATTGTTTCTTTTAAAATGTGTAAGCAAATAATAGCCGTGGAGTCTCCCTCTCAAATATTTTAGATTAGTTAGGAAACACCTTGTTTATGCAGGTATCCGCCAGAGCTTATCAGGAATGTGCTTCATACACCTGAATATGATGAAATAGCTTAATTTCAATAATTTCCCATGATATTTTAAATATATTTTCTGGATAGCAGTCCTTCTAGTTCTTCTTCTTCTTTCGCCTTTCAATTCGTTCAACTTTGGACATAGGCTTCCCCTAGTTTTTTCCCATCGTTTCTATTTTGTGCTTTTTGTTTCCAATGTATTCCTCCTATTTTCTTTATGTCGTCTCCCCATCTCATCTGGGGTCGTCCTCTTGCTCTCTTTCCAGTCCATGATCTCCATTGTTGTATCGTGGTATTCCACCTATTATCCTTTTGTCTGGCGTTATGACCTGCGAAGTCCCATTTTAGCCTGGCTATATGTTGACCTGCATCTTTGACTTTTGTTTTGTTTCTTATCCAGTTATTTTGTCTTTTATCTTGTAATTTAATTCCCAACATTGATCG
The DNA here is from genome assembly GCA_016904865.1 of Pissodes strobi. Lineage (NCBI taxonomy): Eukaryota > Metazoa > Arthropoda > Insecta > Coleoptera > Curculionidae > Pissodes > Pissodes strobi. The sequence goes on along the minus strand of JAEQML010053011.1, from coordinate 14,003 downwards.
CTTTTGGCTCTTTGGGTTTTCTTTATTTTATCGATGTTTGTTTTAGTCAAAGTCCATGTTTGGCAGGCGTATGTAAGAATTGGAAGGATGCACTGGTCAAATACTCTGGTTTTTAGGTACTGCTGTATTTTCTTATTTTTTAGGACCCATTTTAATTTTCCAAATCCTGCCCAGGCTAATCTGATCCTTCTTTTTACCTCCGCTGTTTGCTTTTCCTTCTTTATTTTTATGGTTTGTCTCAAATATATATAATCATTGACCGCTTATATAATGGTGTCGTTTAGTATTACGTTTCTAATTTCTTGTGTGTTTGTCATTATTTTGGTTTGGCGTAATTAATTTTTAAACCTACTTTTTCGGATTCCCTTGTTAGTTCAGTTAGCATAATTTCCAGTTCTTCGAAAGTAGATGCTATTATTACTACGTCATCTGCATATCTCAGGTGGTTTAGTTTCTTTCCATTTATATTTATCCCCATGTTCGCCCATTCCATTGCTCTGTAGACGTCTTCCAATGCTAATGTGAACAATTTAGGAGAAATAACATCTCCGTACCGCACTCCTCTCTTAATTGATAACGGTTTTGTAATTTCTTGTAATTGTATTGTCATTGTTGCATTGTTGTAAATATTATGTATTAGAATTCTCTATCGTGAGTCTATTCTACAGTTATTGATAACTTTTTCTATTGCCCACATTTCAACGCTATCGAAGGCTTTTTCATAGTCGACGAACGCTAAGTACAGATCTAGGTGATATGCATTAGCTTTCTCTATTAGTGTCCTGATTGTTAGTAGATGATCAGTGGTGCTGTATCCGGAAACATGCCTGTTCCACTGGTTGATATGAGTCCATTTTATTTGTTAGCCGGTTGTTGATTATCCTTGTAAACAGTTTATAGGTTTGCGACAGCGATGAGATGGGCCTGTAATTTTTTAAGTCCTGTTTGTCGCCTTTTTTAAATAACATAATTGTAAGGCATTCGTTCCATTCTTCAGGTATTTTTCCTTTGTGTAGGCATTGGTTAAAGAGATTTTTTAATATTTGCATAATTTCTGCTTTTCCTTCTTTTAACAATTCAGCAAGAATTCCGTCAGGTCCGGGTGCTTTATTATTCTTTAATTGGGACAAAGCAGCCTCTATTTCATAATTTTCTATTTTTGGTAGTGTTTCCAAGTTTACATTAATGATTCTTTTCTTAATATATTCTTGTGTGCTAATGGTTGCGTCTTTCTTTGAGGTGTAAAGTTCTTTATAGAACCTTTCTTGTTCCGATATCTTCTTATCTGTTTATCTTAGTTCCCTTCCTGTTTCGTCTCTTACTGAAATAAATAGTTGGTTTCCTAAATTCGGTCGCAGGCATTTTAGGCCGCTATTTCTCTCAATTACTTTCTCGATTTCATTTTCATTATGTTTTCTTAGGTCTTCTCTTGTTTTTCTTCTAATAAGTTTGTTCATTTCTACGTCCTCTACTGTGTTTCTTTTATGTTCGCTTATTACTTTTCGCCTATTGTTCATCAATTTGATTGTCTCATTATTTAGTCTATTTTCTTTTGCTCTCGTTTTTTTGGCACTTTTCATTCCTGCTTCTAAGAGTTTTTCTTTTATTTCTTTATTGATTTTATTAATATCTAGCTCTTCCATTTCTGATTGATGTTTATGGTTATTTCTTAGAATCCGTCTATAATCATCCGCGTGTTATCTTATTTTCTTGTGGTCGATTGCCGTTGGTTTTTTTTATTGTTTTCTTTTTCTCAAGTTTGTTTGTTGCTATTTTGTCTCTCAGTATACGGTGGTCGCTACCGGTTGAGAATTTATTAAGTGCAGTTACGTCTTTAAAGATTTCTTTGTTTTGGCACAGGAAGTAGTCTATTTAATTTTTTGTCTCTCCATTTGGGAAAGTCCATGTTCATTTTCGATTTGGTCCTTTATTAAAATATGTATTTATTGCATGAAGGTTTTGTTGTTCTAAATAGTCCATTAGTATTTCCCTTCTAAGATTTCTCGCTCCAGCAGTCCCATGCCAACAAAATACGGTTATTAACACTAACCATTGGCCTAGAAGTAGGAATTACTTGCTGTAATTTATCATAACTTTTGCAATATTAATTTTGTTTGCATTTCATCTCTCATAGGGTTTCTCTGACTAAACCTACATAAGAAGCACTCTGGCTCAAACTTAATACAGCTAACCATTTCAACCTAAACTAACCCTGCATCTTTAAATATCCAAATAATTTTAAGGTAAAACACATATTTTTGAAACATCCTGCATATATTACTCCTGATTATACCCGGTAGACTTTCATGGTGGAGGCAGATCAAATAGATTATTAAAACTCAAACCGTTGAAAACATTTACGATTTATCTTAGACGAGGAAGGCTATTTTCTAAAAAGCGGATTCTGCAGCTCAGGAATTACATATTCATCAACCATACGTCCTAATTTAATTGGTAGTCCATTTCGCAATTCTGGTTTAACTTGCAAAAATGTTGCAGCTCATATTTTTAAGAACGATACAGCTTCGATGTCCATGCAACTTACCACTACTTTGAGCTTTCCTTAGTCACGATTAAATTAATCAGTGTTTTGAATATCACATATCTATTAATCTCATACTGATAGTGACACGCATTTAAAACATTGATTAATTTAGCGCGCGGTTAAAGTGACTAATCAAAGTTCAAAGTAGTGACCCTTAGGTGTGTGATGTTAGTTTGGGTTTTTGAATGAAGCTGAAGTTTTTATTTAAATTAAAATTACTTTTAACAAAGTTTTCTGATAGATTTTGAAGCCGAGGTGAGGGACCTGAATTTTATATTTAATTTATCGAAAAGTCTAAAATTATTGATATATTTCACTTTAGTACAAATTCACACCTTTTTTCATAAGGAACGAGTAAAACTATACAACCAAAAGGATGATATTTATTGATTGTATACTATTATTAACATTGAAATTTGTAAAAAGAAATGTAAAAACCATTAATGCCCTAATATCTTCATTCGTTTTAGCATAAAAAGTTGAAATTCATTCCGAAGTTCGTGAGCACCCTGTACAGTGGTAAATATTTGTACGTCAACTATATAAAATATCCCAAATTAGGGAGGTTGTATACTTTCAAAAATATAATTTCTGTTTTGAAGGAATACGAAGCGCATTCGTTCCTTGAAAATAGAAAAACAAATTACCCCGGGTAGAGCATTCTCTCTATTATAATCAAATATTTCATTTAGTTGTTGAGGAAAAGTGAAGGGGACTCTTCAAAAAAAAGAAAAGGTTCAAAACTAATTATAAGTTCTGTGTCTAGTCTCAAACAAATGCAACAATACTTCTTAAAAGTCTGAAGCCGCCTCTGGTATAACCAGAACTAGAAATGAGTACGTTTATCTCGCGACAGATTTGTCGGATTGAACTGCCCTCTTTGAGGGCGCAATATCGATAGAGCAAGAGATAAATATACTTTTTATTTTAAAAGCAGTGACGACGAGTTATGAGGGTTAAAGAAGTAATATGATAAATGAGTAAATGACACAAAATTGTGTCTCATTACTTGCACGCAAAGCTCATAAAAACTAAATATTAATTAACAATTGTCAGTAATCGTCAGAGAAATTTATTTAAAATAATGTTCTTTTAATATTTGTGATATATTGAAGATTAGCCGCTAAATGAATGTCCTGTAGATATCCCCCCCCCCCCCCCCCCCCTCTCATTTTGTATTTATCTTAATTGGTTAACTATTGGAATAGTAGTTTAGATTTAAAAATATTCGAAGCGACTTGAGACTTTTATGATTTATTGTATATATTATATTAGTTGTTAATAGAATATTTGATAAATTACATTCATTATGCAAGCTGGTCCAAAAAGGTACACTAACAATTTTTTTGTACACGCTGAATAATAAGTATTTGTAAAATTTTCATTCTACTTTTTGAATCACGCTTGTATATTTCAAATTTGAGCTGAAAGCGTTTTTTAATTATTACTTAGATTATATTATATATTGAAATTTGAAATTAATTAGCTGTACAGGTTTATATTTATACTAAAAGTAAATTGTTGTTGAGCTGTTCATATTATTTTCTGATAATTATATTTTTCTTTATGTAATCGAATAAATTTTTACTAAATTTCTTCGTGTTGTTGTTCAACCTGAATATCGGATAAATTCGATCCATAAATGTGTACCAGTGCGGCCAATTTATAATTACCTCGGAGTTCAGCAGAGCTTAAAAAAAAAATTAAATACAAAAGTATAACGTGTAAGTTTTTATTTTAAATTTTTAAGTTTTTCATACACCGGCAAAATTTCGAAATTTTGAAACCAATAAGAATAATATTTTCCCACAATGTTTAATAGTTCTAACTTAGTACATGCCAATACGTTTTCTAGCTAAACTGCATATTTTAAAAAAGCGTTTTACATTGTTTTTAACGCAACTTATTTAGACGAACTATATGTATGTTGTATAATCCAAATTGGTGCAATTGCGATCAATGTTCTTCTATTTTTATTGTGAGAGGACCCACGAAATCAGTTGTAGCCTAATTTTATCGATTATTTTTGGCATATAACCAAAAGCAAATAGCTAATTATTATCAATTGGATTTTTAATCTACGAGTTGAAAGCGCGGAGTGATTGTTACTTTATGAATATTCTGGTAAGTTTTTGAAAAAATGATTATATATAAATTATTGCCAAATTAAAAATAAGGTAATCGTAATTGTATGATGAATTTCGACGATATTTCATATTCATTTTGAATTTAAAATATTTAACGGGTTGCCACTTTAGATTAAACCATCTCTAAAACACAGTAAGCAGTTTGACGTCATAGTTTCAAATTATGAATGGTTATATCACGGCACATATAACAACGTGCCGTGGTTATATCGTAAATTGACCCGTACACGCGTCTAGCGTTCCCACTAAATTTTCAATGCGAAAGCCGTGCATGCGTAGTGGGAATGTATTGTAGTATAACATACCCGGGTCCGTTCAACAAGGTTGAATGAGATAAGTTGTGCCTTGTCTTTATTTTTCCAATGAACGTCAAAACAGATTTAAAAAACAGTAAATACCTACGTTGTGTTATAACTGTACCTTGCACAATTTTACTTATCCAGAATGCGCCCGACTTTGGGAAAATTTGAGGAATAAGGTGTGGTATGTAAAGCAAACCACAAATTTGTAATACACCTACTTTATTAATTAAAGAAAAAACGTACCATACTCAGTCTGGAATTCACGAGGGAAAAGAGATTGGCAGAGAAAACCTCGATCACAATTCCAAAAACCGAACCATGCTGCGCTACATTTAAAACTGAAGAGTTTGATATTAGTTAGCCAGACATCACCAGCAGGTACTGAGGTCCCATACGGGCAGCTATAGTTGCAATTTGAGCCAATATCTCTAGAATGACCATTTTAAATGATAAATAATCATTCATGCTAGGATATTCGCCCAGTCAGGGGAGGAAAATGTTAGTAGATTCACAAAGTTCCTTGCTTACAATCTCAGGCGTACTAAAACTAAAATTCCAGCACGAAAGGCAGAAAATAATCTATTTTTAGTTTTCATTTAATGCAATATTGTTCACAGCATAAAACGATTTCAATAAATGCATACACATGTTATATCATCCAATAGGAACTATCCATAAAAATAAAAGCAATACTTGTACACATGCTAATAACAATATTATAAATTTTATTTTACTGACCTGTAACAGCTCTTTACATCATAAAAGAAAAACCATTCACAAAATAAACTGTTCACTGCGCGCCGGTTTCAGATTTTCTGTTCCCGCTCTCGAACGATACGGTTGAAGATCTCCTAGGAAAAACCTCACAAAACCCGACTTCAATTTATGATTTCTTTTTCTCTTCTTTTTCTTTACATGTATATAGGGTGTCTCAAAACTGAATGTATAAAATCTAAGGAAATAATATTTGAAAAATGCGGTTTCCCTCAGAATTGTTTCGTAATTAGTTCCTTCAACGCAATGCCTTGGTCACGGCACATATAAGAACCAGCAATATTACATCTTCTTTTTTCGCATCTGCGCAAGTCCGCGCGCAAGATATTCCTTGGTAGGATATCCGTCAAACTGCCGCCAGCGGCGTCGAGTTTTTACAACTGGTTTATTTTATTGCTATTGGAGTTAAATCGAAACCATAGGCGTGTATTTGTCAAATAATTGACATTGTGAGAGACGAACGTTGTTTATGACATTGTGTAATGCAAAAAGCCATGGTGTTTAAGCAATAAGAACTTGTACAAACCAGAGATATTCTTCCAAGAAGAATTTCTTTAGATTTCCTGTTCATACAACAAGGTATACATATATTTCATAACTCATTGATATTTGAAACTTTAATTACGGCTCTGTTAAAGGAAAGTCATACTTATATATATTTGAAATCCAGCCCTGACTTTTCCTACCCAACTGACATTAGCAAGGTCAAATTTAATTTTTCGCTTGACAGGTCGAGTAATATTGCTGGTTGTTATATGTGCCGTGCCTTGGTGGTGTAGTAGTTTGACGTTCTGCTTGTCATTTCTGCGCTGCGGGTTCGGTTCCCGTCGGTCGCGACGGTTGTTTTGTATACTTTTTTTTAAGGTTATGTTTGTTTTTTTTTAATTCACTTTTTTTCTTAATTTTGGGTAAGCCTTGGGTTAGTTCTTGTTGGTTGCGCCCATTGATTTGTATAGGAGTGGATAAGCAATAGCCGCCTGTCGCACTATTCAAAAGTGGTAACCTATGGGCGAAAAAATAGGTTTCTGCGCATGACAAAATCGACGCAAAAACGAAAAACGTAAACAAAGAAGATGCCGTTTCGTCAGGCGCACTAAAACACTTGCCGTCTCAGCAGGCGTCGGTCAGGTCCGAACTTGGTTTTTGTCTTTGACATGTTTTCGTTTTGACGGTGCGGCGTTTGTGTTGATGATTCGAATATTTCACTTTTTATTGACTTTCTTTGCTTGTTTGTAGTTGCTTAATTAGTTTTAGTTTAGTGGTTCACGTTTGTGCTTTGTGCGTACCCTATTTTGATTTTCGTTTAAATTGAACAATACGCATATAAACAATGGGCGATGCTACCAAAATAGAATCCCGAAAGTGTATGGTTGTGTTTTGTAGCAGTAGAGGCAAAATACCCGGAATTTCCTATTTCAAGTAAGTATAATTATTATAAGTATTACTTATTTATACCTTATTGTTTGTTTCACTATGCTAACTGGGGCCCATTTCACAATCGGCAAGACTACTCTACCGAATATTTGGTGAAATAATCACTTTTGGGGGTCCGGGCCTGCCTATTGACCTTCACGGTGCAACAGCTAACGCCTTCTAATTTTCTAATGCGCAAGTCCAAATTGAAATCTCTGTTTACATTTCGCGGTCGTAAATTTGCCATGTTTGGTCTATTTATTGCTTATCCACGCCTATACAAATCAATGGTTGCGCCGCGTAGCGACGAAGGGCCATGTAAAGCCATAATAATACTACCCATTCTTATTTCGCCATTACGCATGCACGGTTTTCGCATCGAAAATTTAGTAGGAGCGCTAGACGCATGTATACTACGTTAGTTAAATGGCGCCTGCGCGTGAATTTTGCGACGTTGATAATTGCTTCAGTTAATTATCCGAAATAGTTTTTATGCATTTACTTTAGGTTAGTGTTTGTTGATTTACTTCCCGGAGCGAGCGAAGCGACCCGAAGGCATACCAAATATGATGTATAACCAATAACCATCCAAACTGACGGAAAGTTGAAAAAGCACTTTCGGATATTTTCTAAAATGTTATTTATTATGCATAATCCGGCAACATCGTATTAATATTTCTTAAATTTGACAGAAACCATACTAGAGTCTAGCGTTAGCGGAGGATCTCGTTCCACCGTTCGTTCCGCCAGCGATATTTCAGATACTAGTGCACCTTTGAATGCATGCGGTTTAAAGACCTGCAATTGGCAGGTATATGGCCCTCCGCTCGCTCCGGGGCTCAAGAAAAGTAAACTAACCAAGTGCTAACCCAAGCCATACCCAAGAGAAACTCAAAAATCAAGAAAAAAACTGTTTACTTAAAAAAAACAAAACCGAAAACCGACGGGATTTGAACCCGGGACGACGGAGTGAAGGCTAACTATGCAGACCCCTAGACCATCTGCTGCCTTACAAGCAACTGGTGGCATCGCGAAGACATGGCGCACCTCACGTAGCTAGCCAATCACGCTGTGAAATAATTCACAAGTGCATTAGTATCTGAAATCTCGCTTACTGTTAGCGAGATTTCAGTTCACAGTGCACTTGTCAATGAAAGGCGTGTGATTGGCTAGCTATGTGAGGTGACGCATGTCTTCGCGATGCAACCAGCTGTTTGTAAGTCAGCAGATGGTCTACGGGTCTGCATGGTTGGCCTTCACTTCGGCGGCCCGAGTTCAAATCCCGTTGGTTTTGTTTTTTTTTTTAATTAAACGGTGTTTTTCTTGATTTTAGGGTTTTTCTTGGGTATAGCTTGGGTTAGCACTTGGTTAGTTTCCTTTTCTTGAGCCCCGGAGCGAGCGAAGCGAGCGGAGTGCCATCTGCTTGCCAATTACAGGTCTTTGGATCGCATGCATTCACAAGTGCACTACGAACTGAAATATCGCGTACTGTTTACTCTCCACGCATGACCCTTCGCTTGGTTCGCTCGCTCCGGGGTGCAACCAGACCAAACTAACTGAAACTAACCCAAATGTACAAAAAGTAGGGATAGGAACATCGAACCAGGAAACCGATGTATCGCTACATCGATACATCGGAAAGACAACATCGATGTCTTCGATGTATCGATAAAAAAACATCGATGTTGTGAAATATCGATGTTTTTATAGTGTAATTAAAATATTTAATTTTTTTTTAATAGGAAATGTGTTATGTGTGACCGCTGACCAGTATAGGTACATAAATTATACGTTGCTGCTTTGGGAAGAACTAAACAAGTTAAGAGAATAGCTAAAAATGTTTTATTTAAAAATGTAAATGACAAACATTAACGTTATAATAAACTATCAAATAAAACATGAACATTCCCAAAAGCAAATTAAAATAAAAAAATATATGAATATTTATGAGCTGGAAATACAAGGTATATTGATTATAATATGACCAGAATTCGTCTGGAACACTATTTAAAAAACGTAATTTAGGCAAAAGTTTTCCAGGCAGACGATTTCATTCTTGTGTTACAGTATCTACGGCACGCGAAAACAGTCTTTCTGAAGGAACGGAAGTATTATACAGACAACCCCATGATATTTTCTGGCCACCTGATAGAGATTTGGATATGTGGCTTTTAAGTGTTCCCATTCCTCTATCGCATTTTGTTTTAGATTTGAAAGCGGTGCCGAAAGGTACATTTGTATTTCTGCATTAATTGTATCATCACTATTTGTTACATGTTTTAATTTATCATTTTGTTGCTGAGTTAACGATTTATGAAAACTCCATGTATCAATTTCTTTATCCTGTAAATGTGAATTGTCGTTGTCACTAGACTCAGGCGAAGAATTGTTTGACCTTCCTTCTTTGGAATTTATTTCATTAAGGACGAGGCTATTTATTTTTTTAAGACATTTGAGGACGCAATGGGGTTATTAAAATGTACATTTTTGAATCTAGGATCAAAAAATGTACCATATGCAAATAAATTCACGCGCTCTCGCGTGCCGAAGCGATTTTCTAATTTTCTTAATGGGGAATCTTCACAGAACAAGAAAACAGTATGATCATATATTTATCTATGAGTATGATATTGATATTGCACGTCGGCGGGTCTGCCAGCTGCCTCCGAAACGAACCGTGTCGTGACTTGTTAGCAGAGCTTTTCAACATCATGTATCGGGTGTTTCACTATAACTTTCTCAACTCACATTTTAGAAAAAAACGTTCAATGCAAAAAATAAAGGGGATGTAGTGAAGTTTTTATGGCATAGCACTGTTGTATCATAAATGCGGGATTAAACAAAGTTATATTTTTTTTAAATGAAACACCCTATATATTATTGCATATTTGGATTTTGCGGAGAATTCTAGACATATTTCATAAATAATGTCCTATACTTATCTGTTACTGTTTTTGAAATATTGACAGTTGAAAATCGACCATTTACTAAGTTTGACAGCCTGTAAAATCTAAACGGCTAAAGATAGAGCAAAATGGTTTGCACTTTCCTCATAAGCTATCGTTTGACACTAATTTTTATTTAACCAGAGGTTAAGATATTCCGGTTAAATTTAACCTCTGGTTAAATCTAAAATTAGTGTCAAACGAGAGCTTATGAAAAACCAAGATAGGAAAGTGCAAACCATTTTGCTCTATCTTTAGCCGTTTAGATTTTACAGACTGTCAAACTTGGTAAATGGTCGATTTTCAACTGTCAATATTTCAAAAACAGTAGCAGATAGGTATAGGACATTATTTAAGAAATATGTCTAGAATTCTCCGCAAAAGCCATATATGCAATAACATATAGGGTGTTCCATTAAAAAATATATAACTTTGTTTAATCCCGCATTTATGGGACACCCTGTATACAACAGTGCTATGTCATAAAAAAACTTCACTTCATCCCCTTTATTTTTTGTATTGAACGTTTTCTTCTAAAACGTCAATTGGGACAGTTAAAGGGGGGTTCATTTATAGTGAAACACCCGGTACATAACATCGATATTCGTACTTTGGCCCGATGCATCGATGCATTGGTTCATATCGAACATCGATGGAAAATATCGATGTTTCTTTTTCGATGTATCGATTTTTTAAAAACATCGATGCATCGTTGCCATCCCTAACAAAAAGAAACAAACATAATCAAAAAAATAAAGAAAGCATGTCTTGCCCCCTGACAGAAATTGAACGCGGGAGTCCACATTCCAAACATAGAATCTGACCACTAGACCATTTAGACCCGGTAGAATAAACTGATTCAATCGTAGATAAAGTGAAAGTGACGTTAATCCAACAAACATAAGCGACTGGTGTATGACTGAAGGATCTTAAAATAGCATTAGAAAGGGCAAACTATAGCCCAAATGTTAACAATGTTGCCAAATTGCTTTGTCACAATAAATAAAATAAATGGTAAATGTTTGTAAAAAACTTTTTACAAACATAGCCTTAAAAAATGAAACACCGATGGGATTCGAACCCGCGCGCGAGATGGTTAGCCTTCACTTCGACGACCCGGGTTCAAATCCCGTCGGTTTTGGTTTTATTTTTTAAGTAAACAGTTTTATTCTTGATTTTTCGGCTGCTCTTGGGTATGGCTTGGGTTAGCACTTGGTCAGTTTCCTTTTCTTGAGCACCGGAGCGAGCGAAAGGCCTTGTACCTGTCAATTGCAAGTCTTTAAACCGCATGCATTCACAAGTGCACTAGTATCTTAAATATCGCAACCCTGCCGCCGTACCGCAGGAACAGAATTAGACCACTGCACTACCAGACGTTGACAGCAGTTCACTGGACTGGACTGGACCGTAATGGTAATGACATGGTAGAGACAAGGCTGGACATGGGTAATTCCAAAGACAATAATGATAAAGGATTCTCGCTGGGTAATTCCGCAACATTGTCAACATTTGAGCTACAGTTAGCCGTTTCTAATAATGTTTTGCAACATTAAAACATAAACGAAAACAATATTCTAGGGAATACGTTTTTAAAATAATTGTTCCTAGAGATAAATATGTCGAGTCAAGTAGACCTTTCGCCTGAAGACCTATTAAAAGAGGCGAACAAGAAAAAAGATGGCGATCAACTTTTCAAGCCGGAAGAAAATTTTAAGGCTCTGATGGGAGATGATGAGGATACAGTGGCGTTCGTATTTCAGCACGTCAGTTCTAAGGACAGCACCCTAACATCTGTCGCAAGAACTACCAGGGGGATTTTGAGCTTCGGGGCTACCGTTAAGGGTGAAATTGATCGTCTTGGAGATATGGAAATAGGTTCTCTTGAGGCAAGAAAACCGGTAAGTTGCTAAAAGAAAAGACTATTCAGTATATGAGACGATGTTAGATCTTTAGATAAAGAAAGAGATAAAACGCGTAAAGTGTGACATAAAATCCGCCATTTTTTGGTGCCAAATATGTTGTTTTGTGTTTTAAATGCTTAAAAATAATGAAGAAAATGGTTGTGTAACCCTCTTACGGATCTAAAAGTATTAGCGACAAATAGGATCGGAAATTACAATTTACAGGTGGGACCATAGGTTGATGTTATTCTTGGTGGCATTAGATTTTCGTGTCAAATTTGTGCAGTGAATTAATCCACTCCGATTGAAGCTGCCATTCAGTATTATTAAAGAATCCTAACTAATATTATAAATGCGAATGTGTGTTATTTGTTTGTTTCTTATGCTTTCACGCATAAACTACTCAACCGATCATCTTGAAATTTTGCAAGAATATAGTAAAGGACATAGGACACGTTTAGCTTTACCCGCGGCTTCGCTCGCGATGATTATTACGAGTTTTGATGTGTAAACATCTTACGCGGCGGTATGAGAGCAAATTTCGGCAAATGGGGCGGAAATGTGCATGCGAATGGGGATGGAAACGTGTAAACGGCTGTGACATGATAACCATGCGCAGTGATTTTATGAGGGCTGCTCAAATATTTGTGCATGTATATATGTTTACACATCAGTGTCCCGCTCGAGTACTTGCAGACTCGCTTATTATTTTTTTTTTGAAGTGAGCTTTTATGTAAAATGAAACAAGGCTTAACTCATACATTGTATATATTACAAAGAAAAAAAAGCGTGAGCACTATGTGCGCATATCTGAAGTGAAACTTCTTAAACTTAAACGCCCTAGCCTTACACATATCGTAACGGATTTGGTTAAAAAGTAGTTTTTTTAAATATACCATTCAAGTAACAAAAAGGGAAGGCCTAAATGAAAAAAAAAATATTCTTCATAAAAGTTTCGCTTATGTCTTGACAAGGTAATAGAGCAAATCCCATATTTTTTGCTTGTAAACTAACAAAGATATCACAATAAAATATTGTAACGCTTTTTCGTGCCCTCTCGCCGTGTCGATCGTAACGCTTTTTCGTGCCCTCTCGCCGTGTCGCGACCTTCAAATTTTACTCCCGGCGCGCGTTAAGAAGTTTCACTTCAAAGAAAACTGGCAAAGAGAATACGAACCCTTTTATTAATAATCACACAAATCAGAAGGAAATATTTTTGAAATAATGTTCATTACTAGGGAGAGTCAGTTGGTATGTTTGGTTAATCAGTCCAGAGCTCTTGTCTCTGGTCAGTCGTTAAATGGCGAAAATACATATAGGCTTTTGACATGCAGATTAAATAAGAAATATTTTAGGATTTTGACAAACTATGAACAGCACATCGATAAGGCGTGTCTCAAATGTGAAAACTTTCGAAGGTTTTCTCTAATAAAATTTGGAACAAAAAAAATGAAGCACTACTGCTTGCTTATAAAATCACATTTTCTGTATTTGCTTATTGCATTTAATATTATTTTAGAAAAGCGATAACACCAAAAACCAAATTGAAAAATTCAGCAGCTCGTGAATCGGTGCCTAGCGTTTATGGGTACGGCACTGGTCCCCAAAATGAAATATGTGAAAAAGAAGTATTAACACAAAAAAGTGAAAATTGCAGGGTTTTAGAAAAAAAAAAAAAAAATTATAAACTAAGAGATATTAAAAAAAATCGAGAAATGACTTTTTTATAAAGAAGACAAGAAAAATTGCATTAAAAATATTTTTGCGGAAATTTTTAGCTAAAAACACTTCTATTTTACACCCTGTAGACAGGAAGATGTTTCAAATCAAAAGAAAAGATTAAACAGGCGGGATCAGAATTATCACTCATTGTTATCTTTACTTGACTCCAAAGCGTTTGTTTGAGAAGCATTTAGGTCACAAAGTTAACCTCTTGAATTGTCCAGCAGTTTAATTATTGACAACAAATTACAAAG
>JAEQML010053010.1:0-41082 GCA_016904865.1 Pissodes strobi | reverse complement strand
AGTCTTTTAGCCTGGAAAAAGTATTACCAATTTTCATGGTATGTTTTCCACAAATTTTAACATGAACCTGTTGCGTGAGAATTTTTTCAATTTTATGTGTAAGCTCTTTAACATAAGGTATAGAGAAATAATATTTAGGTTGATTGGCAGTAAGAAAAGCTGAAATGTCAGGAGCGCTAAATTATAATGGTTGTTATTGTCTTGATTAGATGGTGACCGCTCATTTATTTCCTCCAGTTGAGAATTATGATTTTGTGTACCGATAGAATTGTACAAGAATTTTTTTAAGAACCATTCAGGATATGAGTTATTTTTTAAAATGAGATGAAGTTTTTTCAGATTCTCCTCAATGCGTGATTGGTGGCAGATTTTCCGGATTCTGTTTCCCAGTCCCATTATTATTTTCATTTTATTATCATTTTTTGAGTGTGGTAAGAATGGAAGTTTATATACCTTCCTGAGTACGTAGGTTTCGTGTACCGATCAGTTATAATGACATTATTGTCTGTTCTGATTAGCTTAGTGTCCAAAAATGGAACACTATTATTTTGTTCACATTCCATGGTGAACTGAATGTGACAATTATAGCTTTTGAAGATTCTCAGTATCTCTTCTGTACTGTTCTTCGGTACCGAAGTGATTATGTCATCAACAAATTTTTTTAGAAATGGTAATTCAAAACCTAGTTTAGGAATGGATTCCTCTAATAAGTCATCCATTACATACTGGGAAGCTATGGGTGAGAGTGTAGCTCCCATTGGAGTACTAAGAATTTGCTTATAGTATCCACCATCAAACCTGCAGAAAGTTGAATCGAAAACAAATTTAATAATTTCTAGAAAGTCATTTTCTGTGAGATTGGTAAATTCAGCTATCCTTTCCCAATGTTTAATAATGCTGTTTTTTATTAATAGATATGGTATGTTACTGTATAGTGATACTACGTCCAGGCTAATTATTACATAATCAGGTGGGAGTTGCTTATTATTAATGCAATTCGCAAAAGTAAATCTATCTAATGTATAATTATTATTATTTTTGTTGTACGGTTGGGTTAGTATATCTGTAACAAATCATGCCAACTTACTATTTGCTGCATTAATTGATGAGATTATTGGTCTCAATGACAAAATTGGTTTATGCATCTTAGGTAAGCCATAAAATTTTGATGATGTTTGATTGTAAATAGTAAGTTGTTTGCTTTGTTCAGCTGTTAGTACATTCTTATTTTTTACCTTTGCTACAATTTTATTTGCTTTTTGTTGGAAAGTAGACGTGGGATCTCTATTTAGGACTGTATAATAATTGTTATCAGATAGAATGTCTAGGGATTTAGTTGTATAATCTTCTTTATTCATAATGACTGTGACATTACATTTGTCTGCTCTACTTATAATTAAATTAGGATGAGCTTTCAGAAATTTTTTTGTTTTGTAAAAGAGTGTCCTCAAGTAATTACTTTGTGAGGGTTGATTAATGAAAATTAGTTAGAATATTAGTGAATTAGTGAAGTATCAATCAGTCTGAGGAAAGATCTTTGCAAAGACCAACTATCTGTTATAATTAAATTTTTTAATCTTTTACATTAATTTTCATTCACATTGCAAGTCAATTTATTCAAAAACTAAAATTTCATAAGTTATATTTACATCTGATTATATAGATTTAATTTTTTTTAAACCTCATCACTCATACTAAATTAATTGTTAAATTAATATACATTGTTGTTTTAAAAAATACTTTGTTTACTTTATTACAGGATCGGGTTCTATAAGACGCGAATTATAAGTGCAACTTTTTTATATTCTTATCTTTATAATTATTGATATCTAAGTATTAATTTTCTGTTTGCATTGTCTATAAGAACTCTAGCGCCCACAATTAAAAAAATATATAATTAATGAAAGAGACAACTCACACCCTCAGTGAAAAGAATCTCATATTTAAATAAACTAAATAAATTAACTTTCGCTTTATCCTTACAAATTGGCGACTGAGCTAGTAAATCATTATTATTAAGTGACGCCAAACTGTTTAACGCCAAGTCCTAGGTGAGCGATTTACAGTCGACGCGAACGCGAAGCGCTGGCGATGCCGTACGAAAAGTTAATATAGTCGCACGGCATCGCCACTGATTCGCGTTCGCGTTCGCTGCAAATCGCTCACGTAGGACCGGGCGTAATTCATCACAAAGTGGCGCCCAACAAGAGTATTCTAAGTATCATAGTCTAGACGCATTTTAGTAATTTTTGCTCTACGACTTATATAAACATTGTTTACATTGCCTAAAGTTGATCTTTTCTGTCAAAATTGACTCTAAATACCTGCAACATACCGCTTTCGAAAGTAGGTCACCGGGTCATTCTCGTTCGAAACCAGGTCAACGTTTGACCTACATTTTACATTCCATCTGTCTAATAGATTTGAGTGCCTAGAGTAGCGAATCTTTTTGCAAATTACTTTGATAAGTGATTATTAACAATTGGTTTACCATCCTAGCTCACAGAGCTATATAGGGTGTTTCAAATTTCAGGGTCATTTTCAGAAAAGTGACAAATTCCTGAAGAGATCATTAAACGTAATAATAAATGCATTTTGTTTAACTTTTTGGTAAAGTGAATCTTTGTTGAAGGCCGCAGGCAACGTTTTAAACTTAGCTTTTCTTTTCCGCAGGTTTTCTTTTGGCAACAAATAGAAAAACAGTCTTAAACATATAGCTTTTCTTTTTGAGTACTCTTTCTTTTAGCGGTAAATAGAAAAATTGATTTTTAATCGGTTGTTCTCAGACAGGCTCAGTCGAGCGAGAGAATACTTATTGTTAGAATTAGGACCCTGGGAAATTGTTCGTACTGTGCATGCGTATTTCTCTTACAGGCGTTTCCAGAAACAAAGCCAAGCACTGTCATCAGTAGTTAGAAGTAGTTAGAGGTTCTTTGGACTAACGTTCCAATTTTGACTGTATAACTTTGTGGAAAGTTTTAACTAACGGAAAGTTCCCACCTGGGCCTTTCGTTTTGTTATTTTGTAATCAATTAGTGTATTAGCAGGAAAGTGGCTGTAGTGACTGACGTAAGAAGACGGACGCCAAACCCTTGCTCCCCTCTTAACGTAAGCTTTCATTACAGAGCGTCCCCCCGCCAAAAAGAAGATACATTTCAATTAATCAAAATTTACACCCAAAATTTTAAATAAGCAATCTGAGCCCTTTCATATTAGAAGTTCTTACTTCTAGGCCGTTCTAAGGAACGCCGTTTGTACAGGCTGCTTTTGCTTTATTTGCATATTTTTGTATTTGAAGTAGGCCGCTGTCGCCAGGTGCCTACCTTAGGCCAATTATTTTCGTATCTTGGATATTCCACGTCCGGTGATACATTGATACGCGTCCCAGGACAAAGGAGGGTCTCTATTTGTTGATAATATTAAAATAATTCCTTCTTACTTCCCCTGTGGTGGTCCACTAACGACTTCCTGTTAGCGGGGAAGGTGGTGGGTCCACTCAACTCCCCCCGGACTTAGAAACCCCGGCGTTAATACACTAATACACATTTAAATAGTAGTAAAGCTACTTGGTATTCCTTAAACTTAAATAATATAAACTCAGCCTACATATTCCCCAACCCCAATGCAGCCTCATTTAATCACCCAAAGGCCCGCCCGGACAGGACATCTCCAGGACTTCGTTCCCAGACCTGCCTCCGAATCCGGTTACCCACGGGGCATATATGACAAAATGCGCAATCTTCCCTCACGTCGCCAGGAGGCGCCTGAAGAGCGTGCGCACCAGGATAGGAACCGAGACGACAGTACGCTCAAAACCAGTTCTCATATAGCGGAAAAAGTGACTGGCTGTGTGTTTACATTTTTCAAATTTCATAAATTGCATCTAGCTCCACTAATTAACTGTCACTTTTGTGCAGTCCTATTGGTTTAATTAAGACCCATAATGGAACTAATCGATGACACACTATTTACCGTACATGTAGGAATATACTTTCTAATTGCCATGAATCATCTTTCTGAATAATAATAGTCCTCCCGCACTAGATCATTCAGTACCTACCATCGACTAAATTTATTATGTGAGTCGTAAGGTAATTGGCTTATATTTTTCTCACTTTGTCTTAATCTGATTATATGAGTAAGATTTACCAATAGTACTACCCTTTAAATTACTAAGTAATAATTTAAAGACTTTTCAGCAGAGTGACAAGCGTGGCTGTTAAGAAATCATGGATTTCATTTGGAAAATTTTGTTATTTTATTCCTCCAAGATGTGATCTATTTTTATAATTCACATTTATTGGGTTCGGTATTCATAATTTATCCAAAACCCATTATATTACCTTGCTGAGAGTTAATGCAACCTGAAGGATATATCTATTAGGCCCCTATAATTCATTCTTTCATAGTCACGTTGCAATTTTTGGGTGCATTAATTAATTAACTTTCTGACCTTCCATATATATTCAGAAATATTATGAATAGGTACCTCTCAATGATCCCGAAGAGCGCTTTACTCAGGATAAAAATGTCTAGTAAGCTTCAAAGATTTTCTATATATAAGATATCTAAATTATCTGGTACCTTTATTTAGTTTAAGTAGCTAGTAATTATTTCCTTTTAACAAAATAATAAACTTATATCTTTATAACACATATATTACTACCCAATTATGTAACATAAACAGCTTTATTTTTGAAGCGGAAATTGGTCACGACAACTACAAATTGTGGTTTGTGTGGTGCTGAAAATGACGGTTAAATCTGCAATATTGTTATATGTTTCGCAGGAACGCTGAATTGGTTTTTGCTAGCCTATTAAATACAAAAGTAAGCTTTGAAACAAGGTAAATACCTAAACATAAATATCGCATAATAAAGCTAGTACTATTAAATGTGGAAGTTACATAACGATAAAATAAAAGTGACAAAATATCCATGCCTAAGAAGATACATAGATGAATAATTAATAACCCCCACTACCAGTATTGTATGTCCGCATTCACAAGCTTTGAGCATGAATTACATCGAGGAAGTAATAAATAGTGAAAATAAATTATACGGAAACTCTTCTTTCTTCAACGTATGTTTATACGGCCATGGTTTTCATCCAAACTCAAAGAATTAAATTACTAGTCAAAACTTATTGTCTAGAAAGCTAAACCCTAAACCACTATTACCGAAACATGCCTAGGACCTGCATGATTTCTATTCCTAACAGACTACTAAATAATAATATTATTATTGACTAGAAGAAAGACACGTACCGTGTGACTCGCAGCCATTCCTAGTTTTATACCGGTTCAATAAATCATCCTGATGTAAAATCTATGAGATCTTTCCAGTTTTAGGCAGTAAATGCCAATCATAAGAGACAACTCAGAGAATAGCATCGTATAAAGGTAAAAAATCACGAAAGTAGATATAAACTGCTCGCGGAATTAGTCGATACAGCTAACTTTATCGTCATTCGTAGGAGACTGTATCTCGGACACGCCCTAGCCGATTTTTAAATCTAAAGAAGAGTCTGAAAGACCATTATTTCTTAACATGATCTTCAATAAAAAGTCATTTTTAAGATTTTAATTGTCTGCACTTGCTGCAATAGTATTCTAGAACTTCCATCGTAATCACCTTTAGAAGTTTTGGTCGATATCTCGGGAAGAAGGATCTTGGGAAGAAAGTAACAGGGTATTTTCAAAAAGTCCGTATTTTTCTAAATTACAAAAATTATCAATCTCTAGTAGCTCTTTCGCTTGATGTGGAACTTCTGCGGACTTTATTACCTAGCTTTTTGCACACAGAATTGCCATGGCTATCGCTCCTTCCAATTATCCTTCAAAATATGAACCTTAATGTCCCTATTATGTCAGCTATTAATTTAGGTTCTCATTGCTGCAATCTGGTGGAACTCGACATGCACTCGCTTAGTTGGCTGTGGGAAAAAGTAGATTAACAAAAACCATGGAAACGAAGCTCAAAATAATGTCAGTAATTGTCATCTGAATAAGTGTAATCTTGCATAGTTGATCCTAAAAATTGCGTTAAGTGAAAATGAGTTACGTAACATTATGTGGTAAGTTTTATAATGTAATTTAACATGGCCTCATTAAAGGAAAATAAGCGAGTCTACTAGTACTCGAGACACTGATGTGTAAACATATCCTATATCGACATGCACAAATATTTGAGCAGCCCTTGTGAAATCACTGCGCATGGTTATGATGCCACAGCCGTTTACACATTTCCATCCCCATTCGCTTGCACATTTCCGTCCCATTTGCCGAGATTTACCCTTATAATACCGCGTAAGATGTTTACACATCAAAAGGTATTTCAAACAGATTGCGCCAACGAGGAATTAGTTGACAAGATATCGCTGACTTGGGGGGACATCAAGATCCAGAGTTCCGAGGACGATAGAAAGAAGACAAAATCATGGTACTCCTATATATAGAAAAGTTTGGCAATGCGGTCGCAGAAGATGTACGACCCCCAGGGAAGATCGTCTGATGAGCTTATCTGTCAGGCGGAGAAGAACTCTAAATGCGACACAAATAAAGGCGAGACTACAAGAGGCAAAGGGAACGATATTGTCGACTACTACCATCAGAGACCGTTTGCATGAGCGAGGTTTAAATGCCAGAAGACGTGCTGCGTGTCCGTCTCTTCAGCCTGTCCACCGAGTTTCTCGAAGAATATGGGCTCAAGCACATTTGAACTGGGGAATAGCAGAATGGAGATGTGGCATGTTTTCTGATGAATGTCGCTTTGCACTGTATGAACTGGATGAGCGAACGTTAGGTTGGAGAGAAAGGATTGAGCGGTATATTGAAGAGAATATGGAAGCTAGAGTGCTGTTTGGAGGAGAAAGTGTGACTGTATGGGGTGGAGAAATGAGGAATTGAAAAACTGATTTGGTAGTTTTGATTGGACAAAGTATGAATGGCGTCAGATATCGTGACTTTTGTATGAATAAGATTGTCGTTCCCTTTGCTCAGAACTGGGGCGAAGGTTTTAATCTGGTGGACGATAATGCTCGTCCACACAGGGCTCGAATTGTTCAAGGTTGTCTGAGAATGGTATTGAGCGAATAAATTGCCCTGCTAGGTCGCTAGACATGTGTGGAGAAGAATAAAACTAAAACTAAATCAAAGAAAGCAAGAATTGCAAAATTTCGAATAATTGGTGATTGTAGTTAGGGAGGTATGGGAATCTATTCCTCAAGAGTTTATTACAAACTTGGTGGACAGTATCATTGCGAAGACAGCAGGACTGCTACGAGTACGAGGTGGACCTATTCGATACTAAATTATTAGTTAATAATGTTTAACTTTATTTGCAAAGCAAGAATTGCAAAATTTCGAATAATTGGTGATTGTAGTTAGGGAGGTATGGAAATCTATTCTTCAAGAGTTTATTAAAAACTTGGTGGACAGTATCATTGCGAGGACGGCAGGACTGCTACGAGTACGAGGTGGACCTACTCGATACTAAACTATTAGATAATATTGTTTAACTTTATTTTTCAACATTTGACTGGAAGCTGTTTAGTTTCATGCCTTGATTATATACTAGTTGTACTTCGTGCCGTTCTATCGATGCTAAAAAATTAAAAATTTATTTTAATTAAAATTGTAACTTAAAAAAATGCGGACTTCTTGAAAATTCCCTGTAACTTTTTTCCAAAGAAAAAAATACAAAACTGCCAAATACGTCCCGAGATATCGACCAAAACTTCTAAATGTGATTACGATGAAAGTTCTGGAATTACTATTGCAACGAGTGCAGACAATTAAAATGTGACGTCTTTACATTGCCGTCTTTCACACGCTGTATAGCACTGAAACATTACTTTTCATTGAAGATCACATCAAGCCATTGAAACAAGAAATAATGGCCTTTCAGGATCTTATTCATTTTTAAAAATCAGCTAGGGCGTTCCCGAGATACAGTCTCCTGCAAATGACGATAAAATCAGCTGTATCGACCAATTCCGCGAGCAGTTTAGATGATTCGTTCTGAAACCTCCACCGTGAAGGAGATGCGCAGTGGTAAACATCGTCGACTTGGTCTATAGCATATTTAAGGGCGTGGCACCTGGGTATGTTAGATGACAATTGACAGATGACAGACGACAGATGACAGCTGACGGGTGACATGTGCAGCGGCAAACATCGCCGACTTGGGCTATAGCATATTTAAGGGTGTGGCACCATTGCATGATAATTGACAGACTGCAGATGACATCTGACAGCTGACGGATGACAAATGACAGGCCGTGGTGCGCATGAGCTGTGGCAAGTGAGGTGCAGGGGACCTTCAATGATCGTCAAGTTGGGCTTGACAGATGACAAATGACAGGTCGCAGCGCGCATGAGCTATGGTGCGGTGAGGTGCGGGAGACCTTCAACGACGGTCGACGGTCTTCGGTTTCCGCGACGATCTTCGAGTTGGGGAGGCCGCCATAAATTTCAGGCCATGACGTCATAGCTAAGGATTAGGTCACTTGGACCAATGTTTATCAAACTTTACACCAAAACTCTTTTTCGAATAAAAACAAAGATCTAAGCCGGCTTGGGCTATTATATTTTGAATAATGTAAGTCGATTGCAATATATATTTTATAAATATATAATTCCTTGTTTTGACTCTATTTTCAATTTTCATTTAAATGTTATCAACTGGAAGTAACATATTTTTGTGCTTTACAACTGATAAGGATTTGAATAAAAATTTTTGTGGCTTCTTGTTTTCCAGCAAATGAGGTGATAAGCGTTATTTGCTTTCCTATCAACGACCGGTATCAACAGGAAATAATATATCTTTTCGCCGCGGTATAAATATGAATAATGTTTAATGTGATATTCACTTAACTCAGTTCTATTGTTGAATATACTCGGTTACTGATTACTTCAATCTAGAAGATCAGCAGCAGCATCAGCCACTTTTGCTGATTTTTTGGACCTTGTTTTATTTTGTGCCTTGTGGTGTTAAGTTTTTTTGCATTCAGTGAGTTTTTGAACTTATTAAATGGCTTTTTAGGAAATGATAGAAATATATCGAAATTAAATTCGGGTAAATGATGATAAACGAAAGGAAGTTTTTTGATTTTTCTCATTAAATGACTGAGATATGGATTATATATATTTTTTTGATTTTGGATTTTTTGGATTGGCCCAAACTAATTTCGATAAATCTGTAATAAGACAATAATGGCATAGGTTGTAGCGCAATACTAGTTCGCCAGATGCATACTGCTTTTCATAACCATAAGAAATTTTTTTAATAAATGATGTTCGTTTTGAGACGCGTTTCTTTTTTTTATGGTTATTCTCAGGGGTGAGTTGTTTCACCTATTAACGATAATTTTTTGTGAGCGCCAGAGTTCCTAGAGATAATGCGAACTAAATATGAACACTTAAATATAAATAAATATAAAGGTAAATATTTCATAAATTTGCACTCAGAATTCGCAATGTCTCGCAGACCTCTATCCTGCTATAAATTAAAGAGGTAAATTTTAAAACAATCAATATATTAATTATATAAGTAAATAAGAATACAAATATGATTTATGAAATTATTTGAAATGGAGTTTATCTGATGAATAAATTGACTGGCAATGAAAATTAAAATTAATGCGAAAAATTAAACAGATATATGAAATGTTACAATACAAGATTGGTCTTTACAATATGTTTATCGTCTAATACTTAGCTTCGTCCAATAATTCTGTAATAATGCGATCGTATTGGGGCCTCTACTGGAACCGTTTCTGCCTATTTCCAAATTAGTATCTGCTGGGTTTATCAAGGACTTATTTTTTTCGCGAAGTATTGGTTCCCTCAGAGTAGTTCAGTACAGCAAGTGGACGAACACCTGCTGCTTGACAAGCAAGATGTTTTCCTCAACGAATCATGATATGAAATGGGATATAAACTAGTCTTAGACCAATGTATATCGTTATCGTTAATTAAATAAAACGCAAGGAAATATCATGTTAACATGTGACAGTGTTAAACATATGATGAAGGAATCTACAAATAAAAAAAATACTGGTAAAAGCAGATACAATCAGAAACTCAAATTACTATGTTGAGTTGAGCAGACAATGAGCAAAAATTATAAATAATTACTGTTACTCAAGATTTCATTTTCTGTACTTTAAAATATAAAATTCAAAAGAAAATGATGATTAAAATATAAAATTCAAAAGAGAATAATGGAATGACGTTCAAATTTAGTGACTCCCGGTAAAATTTAACTGAAAGGTAACTTTAAATTTGATAATTAATAGAGAAATAGAGGTACAACCTCTTACAATGAGTCTTATCACTCAAACTAAGTACTATTACTTTTATTTAAGCCCTTGGCACATAAACGAAAACTGAGCGCAATTACGCTTCAATTTAATTAAAGGTAAAGATAATATATTCACTACCTCGCATTCGAGATAGCAATTTAGGTAAAAGATAAACCTGATAAATTTACATATGTAACATCAGGTAGATCAGGATTGAAACTAGACAGGGTGAATGCTAACAGTTATATTATGCTTGATGGTGACAAATAAATTAAAAATTTAATTAAATGAACCTGAAAAGAAACAAAATTAAAACCAGCAATACTATGAGGGAAAATTCGGAGAAATTCTACTGAAAATTCAATTTACTACCTTTGCAGGAATATATAGAATTTACCCCGAGAATTAACCCAAATAATACAGTTCAATCTGAATAAAAATACGTAAAAAAATGTGCGTGACCACTGAACGATAAAATAATTACGATCTCCCTAAATTTGACCTAAGCCTCTTTCAAATTACATGAATTTGATTAATGAGGACCGCAAATATTCATCAATAAATCGGTAATATTACCCAAAGGTCATAACAATAATTAAAAAATACTGAAGAGGTAAGCCAATTAAACTGGAATATATAAATGCTAAATTCGTGCTTTAGTCAAATAATACTAAGCGAATCATTAACAAATATTAATTATATATTTAAAAGTGAAAGAATTAGTTAAAAATATTGCAAGATGAATTAAATATTTCAAGATTATCAAATCAGCACGCACCCAACGTCTCAACACAAGATAATCATCCCGTAATTAAAATTCAAGACGTTGGACAAAATTATGTTTGCCGATGTTTTATTAGCTAATTTATAATATGTGATCAACACTAGGAACCACGTAGCGCAAAGTCATAAAAATACTCCATATTAAATATAGTAATCTATAGTAAAATAAATTCACGAGTTGTAGGTACAAAATAGATTACTGGCGCTCTTAAAATCGCCAACCACACGAAATAAACCTATTCGTGAATAGATGTCACTGGCGCATGGCGACTTAAATAGTGACTACCGAGAATAATTTGCAATTGAATGTAAAAATTTAGTGTAGCGGAATAAGCATTTATTCCGTTACAAGGCTACTATTATTTTTTAAGTATAACAAATTAACATGATTTATTTTCACTTTTTTTTGTATGACAAAAAGGCATAATTAAGGTTTTCGACTCAATCGATATCACTGCCAAAAACGTGTATAAAAATTTCAGGAATATATTTTAAAAAAAGGGATATCTATAAATTTAGCAGGCATATATATGCTATTTTATTTAAATAATTCGCGTATATTTTGAAGATAAGACAATACGTTTTTTCCTTATACTAACGTTAAATAAATATAATAAATACAAGAGATAAATTATTAAATAACAAGACACAGACTTAAAGGTTAGGATTTTTGCTTTTATGTTAAAGCTAAGTTATATATTTTTTTATTTTCATAAAAATTTTCATCTTTTTTTAATTTTTTATACTTTTCGATTTTTCAGAAAATGTTCATCTGCTAATTCTGCACCCGCTCGTTCACCAGGCCAAATATATTGAAACGCCATGGGGATTGCAGACGAAAAACCTTGGTCTGTAATCAATGCGGTGTCCTCAAGTCGAGGCAGCCCTCCAACATCATTTTCAGCGAAGACATTAAGCTACCAAATGAATAGTCGACACCCCAGCTGGAGACCCATCGACCAATTCTCAAGCCGAGGCTCCGGCCGAGATTCCACCAACACCCATGGCTAAGCGAGTTAGACTTGACCAAGACTATAGTAAGTTTTTTTAGGTTATAATAATTTGTTTTACTAAATAATAATAATAATGATAATAATAATAATAATAATAACAATAGTAATAATAATAATAATTTGCTTTACTAAATAATGTCTTTGTTTCAGAACCTTCGACTTAGTCAACAAGGCGATGCAGTGATTGTGATTTGGAGATCTCCATCAACTGATGGAGAAAACATTTCGAAAATCTCCAACACATCGCCAACACCTGTATGAAGCAGTAGGAAGTAATGGCAGTCAAAACCTTATTCCGCTCCCGGATTGCTACATACCTACTTTCTTCAAGCCAGGACCCTACCAGTGTGACGAGATTTTTGGAACATCTTAAAGGAAACTTCATTAAGCTGGTAGGGAACCAAATCGTTAGATTCGGGCATATCAAAGTCGGTGTGGAGCTATTCGGATGCTTCCTCCAGCAGACGAAGGAGAAGTAGGAGGTGAAGTCCTTCAACACAAAATTCCGCCCGACGAGCGATGGGCCGGATCTGGATGAGTTGTTTGGATAGTTTCTGGCCATCCTGGATAAGAAGGCTTCAGAGGTCCAGGAAGAAGACGTGGTATGTATTTTGTTGTTATCCTACACGATTCTCATCTTGGTTAGTTTTTAAATTAATACTTTTCGGGCTTTGATTTTGTTCTGTATTCTAAACAATATTTTTTATTTTGTTATAGGCTGGGCCCTCCAACATTTCCTCCATTTAGAGGTGTGCTTCAACAATATCAACCCATTGAAAGCATCGTCGTATATTCCGCTACCTAAAGAAATAAAATCAAAAAAGGCTGTTGTCTTGGCTTCCATGCATCCAGTTGATCGATCACACAACCCGCGCCTTGTCAACCACTCTACACAAGTTTTGTTAATGAATTGGACTTTACAGGTATGGAATTTCCGATTAAACTGAAAGCCATTTTCAAGTTTGAATAACTCGATGATATTTTCATCAATATGTATGGTTTAGATAAAACTTTTGAAAATGGTAGGATTATCATTGAGGTTGTTGGACCTTTATACTTTACTAGATCTCAAAAAGCGAGGCATGCCAATTTACTGTTAATCAGTGATGACTATGGGAATAGACATTACTGTTTAAAAAGAAACATGTCTCGCTTAATCTCGAGCCAACTTTCTTCAAGACACAATGCTAAACACTTGTGTGATGGGTGTTTTTCAACTCAAGAAAACTTAACAGAGCATCAAAATACGATTGCGGTCATGTTTTAGCCAAAGTCTTAACAACAGATTTGAGGAAAAATAAATATGGTGAAGAGATTCCTGAGAATATTCTTAATCATACCGATTTTGAAAAGAAATTAATGGTACCTGTTGTTCTTTATGCCGATTTCGAGACTATTTTTAAACCTCTCAATATAGATAAAAATTATCAGGATCCCGAAATTTCCCATACTGTGCGAACACACGAACATATCCCTTACTCTTTTGTCTACTACATTAAATTCGATTTCGGCGATTCTCACTTATTCAAACATTTAGGGGGGAGGACGCACAAAAAGTTTTTGTAAACTGGTTGGTGGCTAATTGCAAATCAGTCTATAACCAGTTTATAAAAAGTATTGTGTTAATGCTCCCTTTGAGCATTGAACAAGGGACCGAGTTTGTGAAGCCGGAATTTGCCATATTTGCGAGAAGCCATTTAAGCCGGAAGATGAAAGAGTAAGATATTATTGTCATCTTACAGGCAAACCGAGATGCAGCTCGCTCTATATGTAACTTAAATTTGAAAATCTTTCATTTTATTCCCATCTTTTTCCACAACATGCCAGGCTTCGATTCCCACTTGTTCGTAAAATAATTAGCTCTCGAAAACCAGAGATTGGATGTTATCCCCCAAAATAAGGAGAAGTATATTTCATTTACCTAACCTATTTTGGTGGATAATGTCGAGGATAAAGAAGGTAAACAAAAACAGGTATTTTGAAAATTACGCTTCCTCGACAGTTTTTGATTTATGGCTCAAAATTTGGGTACTTTAAGTTAAAATTTAAAACCAGAGCAATGTTGAGAAGTCAGAAAATATTTTCCGCGAGAAGAAGAATTCAAGCTTATTCGGCAGAAGGGGGTTTCCCATATTCTTATATGGATTCGTTTTCAAAATTAGACTATACCAAGCTCCCATCAATGCTTCTATATGTACTTCGTAAAGAAGCCATCGAACAAGAAGATTTCGAGCGTGCGTAGACTGTATGGGACTTATTCAAATGCGAGAATTTAGGCCAGTATTCATATATCTACTTAAAATCCAAAGTTTTAATTTTAGCAAATGTTTTTGAGAATTTCGTGAGCCTTACAACATATAGTCTAGATCCGTGTCAGTTTTATACGGCCCCTGCTTTGTCATTTTGCGCGGCTCTAATAATAACATCGATAGGGCTTGTACTTCTTACGCCTGTAGACATGGTATACTTCTTTAAACACGGGATTCGCGGCGGAGTCAGTCAGTGTAGCGTTAGGAAAACTTTTGCAAATAATAAGTATATGGCTTATTATGATGCTTCTAAACCTACCGTCTACCTTATGTATTTGGATGCCACCAATTTATATGGTGCAGACATTTCGCAATATTTACCAATGGGTATTTTCAAATAGCTCGCGGAAGACGAAATTCAAAATTTAGATTACATGAATATTGATAAAAATTCGAAAACCGGATAAGTTTTTGAAGTCGATCTAGAGGATTCGGAAGAATTGCATTATATGCATAACCCTCTTTCCCTTTTGCCCGGAATCCATCGAACCACCAGGTTCTAAATTAAAAATCACTAAATTAATTCCAAATTTTAAATCAAAACGAAATACGTCATTCATTTTAAAAATTTGCAGCAAGCTTTAAATCATGGCCTTAAACTCACAAAAATTCATCGTGTTCTCTCTTTCAATCAAGCTCCTTGGCTCCAAATTTACATTGACCTGAACACAGCAAAACGAAATGCTGCAACCAACAAGTGTGAAGAGACTTTCAAACTGATGAATAATGCTGTGTTTGGGAAAACGATGGGAAATGTGGAGAAAAGCGTAAATGTTAAACTCATTAGCCATTGGGAAAATATTGGTAGATAGTTAGTGGGACTGCAGCATGGATTGCAAAACCACATTTCAAAAAGTCGAGATTTGCAGCGAAAATTTAGTAGCTATTCAGATGGCTAAACAGAAAGTCACATATGATAAACCTATATATGGGTTCGCTATTTTGGACATTCCAAAACCATCATGTATGACTTTGTGGATAGTTATATCAAGCCAAAATACGGGAATATAGCCATGTTACTCTACACTGATACTGATTCTCTTATTTTATCATCGAGATATAGCATTGTATAGGGAATCATCGGAAATTCCCTGATCTGACAGCTTCCTTCGCTTTCAGTTCTTTTGGCGGCCTAAAGATGATGTTTTTAGTGGATTTTAGTCAAGTTATTTATTCTATTTATTATATCCATATTAATTATTTTTATTACATTTAATATCTTATATTTATTGTAGTAATTTTTACGGTTATGCTTATACACTTATGCTTCTTTATATTTATCAAAATATGTTTTATATTTTTAGACTTATGTCCTATATTTTTATACATCTTTTTTATACACTATCTTTATACGCCATTTTACACCAGAAATAATACATTTTGTTTTTTAATAAGTTATTTTATTTCTTAGTCTAGTTTATCGACAAATCCATACAAGTTATACTTATAGGTTAAAACTAAATCTATGCTACACTCATTCCAGGAAATGCGGTCTCTAGGACGCATATCGCAAATAGTTAGGCCTCTGCTTTCCTCTTCATGCCAGTAGCTTACAGATATATTCGCCAATGTAGAAATTTGTATCGCCGTTTGGTTTAATGAAATGCTAAAAATTCCATGAATTCATCGGGCAAGAAAGAAATGGAGGCATCACCAAATTGTTTCAAATGATTTCCATATCTTTTCTTATTTTCGTAAAAATCTAAATGTTTTTTTCACACACGCAAGATTTTCTAAATGTTTATGAATTCTCACAAGTAGTGTACTCTCCATAATCTCAAGATATACTGAGCTTAAATGATGCGATTAGCTGTAATTTATCAATTTTGTATGTAAATAAAACATAGAGTTTGATTAAAAGTATTTATTGAGGTAAAAGGTTTACAATATAATCATATAATACAACGACATTCTTAATACTACATGAACAAATTTTAAGTTTATGAAGTATGCATGCTGAATTACCACGTTCTAATTTAGGTATTTCACCTTCCGAAAATCCTAAATTAACAATATTATGTGTTTCTAAACACATCTGAGAATAAGCCTGAATTAAAAAATCTTTCTTTACATATCGTTTAACATAAATAGTATCCACATCTTTAAGTTACTGATAAAGAATCGAGTTAAGCTGATTGTACTTTGAATACCATGAATATTCATAAATACATATTGTGAAGTTTCCTTTTGAGAAT
Source organism: Pissodes strobi (assembly GCA_016904865.1). Taxonomy (NCBI): domain Eukaryota; kingdom Metazoa; phylum Arthropoda; class Insecta; order Coleoptera; family Curculionidae; genus Pissodes; species Pissodes strobi. The sequence goes on along the minus strand of JAEQML010053010.1, from coordinate 24,477 downwards.
CACTCAAGTCTCGAAATAATATTTATGGTTTAAAAATCCATTTTCTATTTGTTTACCGCCAGTTCTTTAACTTGGAAGTCAGGTGTAGAATAACCTTGAGCTTCCAGGACTAAGAACCACATCTTATTAAGGTTTGATGTAAACTGGTTAAATTAGGTTTCGTACATTGTCTGATAAAGGTAAACATTTCAAAACTCGGCCATGTACAATGATGCAATATGCTCTGGTATCATCGGAGAAATTCTCTGAACTTTGAAACTCTGGTTTAACATCAATAGTACTACTTTTAAGAGCCTCGTTTTGTTTTGAACAGTCAATAGCAAACAGAGTTCTATTTGCAAAAGTAGTAAAATCCAATAATGACTCGCTTAGAGTTTTACCTAAATAAGAATTTTGAAATTAGGTATACATTCTATACAGTTCTGCAAACTGCCTATTTCCAAATTTCAGATTCAGATAAATAGAACCTAACATCAGTAATATTTAAATTATCGGATTAGGATTGTCTTTACGATTTTTCTGGAAAAATTCAATATCATACCGAGCTCTCTCAGATATGGATTTAACAGTCCAAATAACTTTCTTTGTTTTTCTTAGAGCAGGTAACTCGTGGATTTCTCATCCTCTGAATCCTATAAATATTGATTTATCTTTAAATATTTCTTCGGCAAAAAGTAATTATTTGATATAAATTATGCTTGTAGAAAATTGGTGATTATCGGGTACAAATTTTTGATAATAATAGAATACCCATTTTCTTCTTAGATAAGGCCCAAATAATATTGGAATGTTGTGAAGTTTTCGTTTTCGGATGCGTCTAATCAGAACGTTTTGGTTTTAGATAGCGCTTCAAAAATAAATCTGAAACAAAAATATGGCGTTCCATAATCAATATGTTAAATAGGATTTGTCCAAAATTAGGGACATGACTATTCAGCTAGGTCGTTTCGGTAATAATAGGGCGGTTGATTTAATAATAGAACGATGTTTTGGTTTTTAGATATCAAATGCATTTATGGAAATAAAAATCTTTGGTGTTTTCATATAATTTTAAATCTAGGGACAAGAATATAAAGCTGGCTAATGATATATTCATAGATATAACCGTACTTAAAAATAATTTGAGTTCCATCAGAAAGTTTGTACCTTCCTTTCTTTTTTCAACTGCCGACCCAACCATAGACGCGTTTCGCCGTATAACGGCTCGTCAGTATGGCTATAGGGTCAGCAGATGAAAGAACGGTACTTGAGGCTTTAACCAAACCCAGTGAAATTCAAACCAGTAGTGTGTTGTTCTAATAAACCAAAATTTTGACATCAAATACCAAAGAAATTCAAATCAATGTTTCCTATACTTTTTAATGTGTACTCTGCATACTCATAATAATATTCATTATAAAAAATATAATAGTCAATTATTAGTATATCGAAATACAGAGTCAATTTTGCTTGGAATTCCAGAAAAGTGTTCGGCTATAAGCGACGTAGTTTTTGGACTGAAGCTACATTCGTCAAGTTTTATAAGCATATTTTTGCCAAAAAATAAAATCGTTTTTCCTTTGAAAGTATTTACGACCCCGCGTGTAACAGTCCGGTTTGGCCAGTGTAAAATATTTTAAAATTTAATTTTATACGCTGCATTTAGCAAAAAAAAAGAGGTCAATACTCTTCGGTTAATAAATTCTTAATTTATTGATTCGATTTGCTGTCAATAAGCTTAAAGTTGCCGCATTTATGAATGTAAATTAATTTTATTCTAAATATAGGTTAACGATATATTTGTATTAGCTCTTAGAACTCTGTTGTGGCCTTGAGTATTTTGGTCATCCCTTTCTCTTATGTAGCCCTCAGGCACTTTGTAACTATATTTATTTTAGTTGATAAGCGAACCACAGATCGCTTAGGTTTGCTCAAATCACTACAATAGGATATTATGTTATTAGTATAACTTTGCTTAATTTACATTATATTACCGTAGAACGGCCAGCAAACCGTTCTATATTTTTAAGAATTGTGTTAATAAAACCTGCTTTAAGCTTCATTAGATCCTTCAAGTTTATATTTTATTCTCGGTTTAAATATTTCACAACTTTTGAGAACTTCTGATAAAACTTTTTGCGACCTCTGGCTCTGTCTGGTTTCAGATATTTATATTTATCTTTCCACGCGGCTTGTTGCAATCCTAGCACTATTCGGTTGGTAGAATTGGGTAGTAGGAATGTGCTATTTCCCATAATTGCTGCTGTCGATTTTGTTTTTTAAAAGTTTATCGTTTTGTTGGGAAATATTTTCTAGTATATCTTGAACAATTTAATTTCAGCTCATTATTTGTGGCTCCAGCCGTCGTTTTACCACCATAAGAAACGAGAACTAAGTCGTTTATTATCTTAGAATTATTCGAAACGAATCCCTTGGCATTTTCAGCTCATCACTTCTTCTTGATTCGGCCTTCTTTTCTTTTCTAATCTCGTGATAGTGGAAAGACAAATTGACTGAATCGAAGAGAGAGTTCTTCTAGAAATATCCTTCGGTGAGAAGAGAAGCTTTTTGCTTTGGTGCAGTCATAGTGACTCAACATTTAGTATCCTAATTTCATACTACCCTTCTTTGGGGACATTGTGTTGGTTTCTATTTGTGTTTTGACACGACCGATTTATCGGGATTTAACTACTGCACTAGGTAAGCTTTTTCTCTGGAAGTAATTTTTTTCTATTGCGTGTGAAGCACGTGGACGCCATGATGCTAAAGGATGTTTTCTCTGATTTCTGGAGGCTTTTCGAGTTCATTTACAAAACCGAGACCGTCGACTCTCTAGCCACCCTCCGTCAAAAGCGAGGTAATTATTGCCACTGTTTTTTTGTCTAAATTAACGATTTAGTTGCTTTATCTATGTTAAACTTTTTTTTGTACATTTTCCACCATTTGTTTGCATCCCATGTGTTATCTTATCTATTCAATTTTACCACATGAATTTTTATTTTAATATGATTTTAGTTTCGATCATATGGGGACTTTTATATTTTCTTTTAGGGGTGATTCATATCTATATCTATATCTTTGTTATATTCAAGTTGTTTGTACCATCTGTATTTTTTTTATTCGCTGATGGTCATTGAAAGTACATTGATAATTTTTGGGGGGGATTTGTTTTATAAAGAAAATATATTTAGGTTTTTTCATTGAAGTAAGGGGGCTTTGTCTAATACGTATTGGGTGATTACAGGGTCCTATCTCCGGGCCAGTTCTATTACCTGGCCACAAATCCTATCTCCGGGCCAATCCTAGGCCAGTTCTATCAACCGGCTAAAAATCCTATCTCCTGGCCAATTTTATTGCCGAGTCCTCTGCTAGTTCTACCCTTGGGGGCCAGTGCCATAGCAGTACCTACCGGGGCCCGGCGCCTTCACCAGATGTACTTCTTACCTCCACTACTGAATGTGACGAGGCGGATCTAAGGGGTATCATCCAGAAGCATTTAGCTTATTTCTATTTTGGTGATTAATTATAATGAATTTTGCACTATAGATTCTGCCTTAAAAGAGCCAATTTTTATTATTCATTTATTTTTCTGACCGATTGATACAATCGCTCTTAAATTTACTTTTTTTATTATAAATTAAGCATTGATAGCTGAGCTTTAAGATAGTTTCTAATAATTTTGTTCTTTTTATTCATTTATCGGGTCAATTAATTTAATTATTGTGGCCAGTTATAACTACCTACTATTGTTGCTACATTTATAATTGGTGCAGTTACTAGCGCACGCATACATATATGTAATTAGCTTAGGTAAAATCAAAGTGATCACTTCGGATTGTAGTGTTTAGGGCATTTAGCTGTAAGGCATACAGTACCGAGTTAACAACATAATTGGTCTCCGTACAGTCTCCATATTGTACCATTATCATTGCTTACTTAATAGTCTTTGACATTCGTTCGCCTGTTAGATACAACAATGTCAACAATATTCTATAATACTTAATACATATTTATTTATTTATTCATCTAAAATATTCTTATAAATAAAAATCTTTGTCGCCTCTAAACGGCAAAATTCTTACCGTAGTATTGTTGCTGTGCTTTTAAAAGAATTTGGTAGCAAATAGATTGTTCCTTAAATTTTAGATTGTGTTTTTTTTATTAAGTTAAGATTTAGTTCCTTTGTTTGATAAGCGTGCCTAGCAACCCCGTACAATACCAGCGGACCTTTTTTAGTTTAGTTGGGAAAAACTGGTGGCGCTCTATGACTCCACTACCGGAGCCGGGCTTTGTAACACGGCTCGCCGGTGCTAGGTTTGTTTTTAAATAAAATCTTTACTTGCTAACTTTAATAGGAAAGACGTGTTGCACGCGTATATTTAAGCAATTAAGTATTATTTGGTTCACATAATGTTTAGTAATCAGAATAAATGTTCCACATTCAAGTATTTATATACTATTTTCGATAAATAGTACCACATCATTATTTGGCCTTTGATATATAGCTGATAAATTCTTAAAACTTGCCGGAAGAAACTTGAGCCAGTCTGTTATTAATAACGGCATGTTTTGAATTTCTTTTATGTTCAGATTTAAAATCCAAGCGTATTTTTCATAAAAATATACAGTTTATTGTTTACAAATTTTGGATACCGTATATATCATCCGAATCCAGCTGTTGCTTATAATGCGAATACATTATAGATTTAGCATTGTCAGAGTGGCTAAGCCCAAGGACATGCTCTATTTCATGAACTAATACTGATAATAAACTAACTTCTCCGACGGGTGGTTCATCATCTCCAAAATACCGCGTGAATGATTCATATAAATGAATTTCAAGCGAGATAGTGGTCAAATTTGGAAAGTAAGCCTGCTCCAAAACACTTGACTATAATTCAAATGGGCACTTTTCATAAGAATTTCTAAATAAATACTTTCGGTCTCTGAAGGAAATTGTAATATTAGCATTACGAGCATTACTATGATGAAAGGAGAGATTTGCATGGTCTTCCCACATTTGAAATGCCTTATCAGCAGAATTTTTAAAATCCTCCCTCATCCACGTCATTAATCACGGCGGGTAAATTGTCCATGTTAAAGCGTTGCTTTTCCATCTTTCATTAGTTTTATCTTTAATAGGGTAATAGTTATTAGAAGTTCCACACCAAAATGAATTTATAAATACGCGGGTCTCTTCATTAAGCTCCCCATCAACTGGTAGACTATAAAAACTTTCAAATTCTACTAACACCGATGCCATTGATGCTATATTATTAATTTCTGAATCATTATTTGTCTTCAAATATCCATGATATTGCCGGAATTTTTGTACATTTTAATTAATTAATTCACCTGTTGCAAAGGCACACAGAGATACTAGAAGCAGATACATCTCGGCTGATGGCCTATTATATACTGAATGTAGTTCATGATGATGCACTAATTTATATGAATATAATTCAAGGATCTTTAATTCTCAGAATGTTTCTAAAATACTCATAAGACGATCAACTAACTCATTTACATCGTCATAGTATACATACTGTTTTAGCTTCTCGATATATTTCAATAAGTCAGAAGATTTTTGCTCTAATTATTGTTCGCTTGACATTGAAGTTTTCACATCATTTAATAAACACTCGGATGGACTCTTTCTAGAGGTTCTTCTCCGCGGGAACAATTTTGATATAACATTGGTATATTTTTAACCTCTGCTAGTATTTATTTCAAAATCTGCATTAAAATTTCTTCTATCTCTCAGTAGTAATAAATCCCCGACGAGACGTACTCCAAATGAATTGTTATGGTCTGGCAAGTAGTCGATGACAATATCGATTAATCCTACTTTGTTCTGTCTAAAGCTGTATCAGGCCTGTATCAGATCTGTCAAAAGCTGTCTAAAGCTGTATAAAAAAGTGTCTAAACCTGTCTAAAACTTAATGCAGACATGTCCAAAGCTGTATCAGACCGGTCTGAAGCTGTATACAGACCTGTCTAAAGCTGTCAAAACCTCTCTAAAGCTGTATACAGACCTGTCTAAAGCTACATACAGAACTGTCTAAAGATGTCTAAACCTGTCTGCTTAAGCTGTGTATTTAAGCCACCTGTTTGTCTAAAACACTGTCTGTCTGTCCGGAAATAAAAAACCTTTTTCTGCTGTTTGGTTTATTATTATTATTGTTAAGGGGATTCATCAGCAGTATTTTTTTTGTTCCCGATTTTCTTCGTTAATATGCATAATAAAGAAAATTAGCCAAGTATAAAACTCGCTTAGAATTACTGAATCTAGGGCAGTACAGTGATAAAAAATTTAATTTCTTAATTTTAGCTTTTAATATATTAGGAGAAAAAAATAACAGAAAAAATAAGTCTGTACGACCCTAGTGGATCATAATCTAGACATATTGATAAAAGAAAAAAAATTTTCGATCAAATAGTTTGTCCATAATCCTGGAATAAAGATTTTGAGACAAAATCGCTGATTCGACACGCCCCCTTGTCGCTCAAACACATGAATTTATTTAGAATTATTTCTTCTGGAAAAAGCTGGCATCGGTGCGAGGCCACGTGGTGTGTGTCTGTTGTCTACAACCTGAGCCGGTCGGTCGATCGCTCGCTGGACGAAACCAGTTTTCAGAAATATAATATTTGGGATTATTATTTATTTTGTAGACTGTTCTAAATGATATTGTAGCCGCTTCTCAAATTCTCCACAGATATAGTTCGCCCAGCCGTTGTTGACCCTCGAAACGCATGCAATTGCATGCATTTCGCGGGTCAACAACGGCTGGGCGAACATTATAGGTGGCGCATTAGTGTAACAAAGACCCGTACAGAGATAAAAAAATGTTAAATACAAAAATTGTAAGATATGTTGTGGTAAATATTGTGAAAATATTTTCAATTATACAGGGTGCTTTATAAAATCCTGTCGTTCGTTTTTTGAGTTTTTTTAATGGAATGTATATTATTGCACATTTAGATTCTGCATGAAATTCTAGACACATTTCGTGAATAATGCCCTATATCTATCCCCAAGTTTTTCGAAATATTGACAGTTGAAAATCGGCCAACTACCATGTTTGACAGGCTGTACAGGGTTATCCAACGAGGACTAGACAAGGCGATTTATTTACTTTCCCTGTAATTTTATTAAAAAAAACCGAAATAACCATTTTATGTAATTTTCTCCCGCGAACTCGGATATGTTCAGCAAACACCAATTGAACTAAAGGTCACTTTGATATATTTTTTAAATGGGATGCCATGTATATTATTGCATATTTGGATTGTGCGAAAAAGGCTAGACATATTTCATGAATAATGTCTTATACCTATCTCTAACGGTTTTTGAAATATTGACAGTTGAAAATCGACCAATTACCAAGCTTGACAGCTTGTAAAATCTAAACGGCTATAGATAGAACAAAACGGTTTGCACTTTCCTGTATTGGTTTTTCATAAGCTCTCGTATAACACTAACTTTTTATTTAACCAGAGGTTACATTTATCCGGGATTTTTTAACATCTGGTTAAATCTAAAGTTAGTGTCATACGATAGCTTATGAAAAACCATTATCGGAAAGTGCAAACCGTTTTGTTCTATCTTTAGCCCTTTAGATTTTACAAGCTGTCAAACTTGGTAAATGGTCGATTTTCAACTGTCAATATTTCAAAAACCGTTAGAGATAGGTATAGGACATTATTCATGAGATATGTCTAGGCTTTTTCGTACAATCCAAATATGCAATAATATACATGGCATACCTTTTAAAAATATATCAAAGTGACTCCTAGCACTTTTATTTGATGTTCAATTGTTTCTTGCTGAACATATCCGAACTCGCGGGAAAAAATTACATAAGATGGCTATTTCAGTTTTTTCTGTAAAAGTCCCAGGGAAAGTCAAAAATTAGCCTTGTCTAGTCCTCGTTGAATAATCCTGTACAATCTAAACGGGTAAAAATAGAGCAAAATGGTTTGCACCTTTCTATCTCGATTTTTCATAAGCTATCGTTTAACGCTAACTTTGTATTTATTTACCCAGAGGTTAAATTTACCTGTGGTTAAATAAAAAGTCAGTGTCAATCAGAGCTGTTTAAGATCATTTAAAAAATGATTTAAATCAAAGATCAAAGATACTTTTCATTTGGAAAAACCATTTAAATTAAAGATCGTTTTGTATATAAAGAAAGATTTAAATAATAAATCTTTTTTATATTCAAATCTTTTTTACATTTTAAATCATTTTAGGACATATTTAAATCTTTTCAAAAGATTTAAATATTTTTCAAATCTAAATCTTTTGAAAAGATTTAAATACTTCCTAAAATGATCTATAATGTAAAAAAGATTGAAATCATTTGGCTGGTTATGTACAAGGAATTGGCGTCGTTGGTTATGTACCATTAAAAACCCCTTAGAGCGTAATCAAAATGTTATTTCTATAAATTAAGTGAAAAAAAAGCAAAAGTCTGACGTCACCCAATCTAAATTTAAAAAAACAATACAATTTTAAATAGGTACGTCAAAATAACATACAAAAACCAAATTAAAATGTTATTTAAACCTTGTTTTTTTTAATGGAATTTTTGACACATTGTCGAATGTTTAAAAGCCGTTAGCATTCACATAATTGGTAACTTTGCACTTCTTATTATGTTAGCCGATTATATTAATTAAAATGAAAACACTAACAACATCAAACATACTCAATAGCTCATTATGTGCATGCTAGCAGCTTTTAAATATTTGACAATGTGTCAGAAATTCCGTTAAAAACAAGCTTTTTTTGACAATTACTTTTTGATAAAGTCAACTTGAAATTTGACAAAATTCTATTATTTCAATTATCTTTTTTTTTATATTTTTGATTTAAATATTTTTAATGATTTAAATCTAAATCTGTTAAAGGATTTAAATTTTTTTGAAGATTTAAATCTTTTTACTGATTTAAATCCTTTTAGAAAGATTTAAATACTATTTTTAAATCAAAAAACAAAGATACTTTTCAGAAAGATTTAAATCATAAATCAAAAATCACTTTCAGAAAAAAGATTTAAACTCAAAGTATTTAAATCAAAAAATGTATTTAAATCAAAAAATGATTTAAATCTCACTGATGGTGACAGCTCTGGTGTCAAACAATAGCTTATGAAAAACCAAGATAGGAAAGTACAAACCATTTTGCTCTATCCTTAGCCGTTTAGAGTTTACAGGCTGTCAAACTTGGTAAATGGCCGATTTTCAACTGTCAATATAGCAGCTCCGACTTCTTTTATTCTCTTGATCTTCTAACGATCAACATTTTTTGACAAATACTACTGTTTTTGGAATCAGGTCGCTTTTTTCCCCATATTGATACAAAAACAATAAAACAAATCACTGATAGAACCAAAACACAATAAATCACAAGTTACAGAACGACCCGCACACTCGAGATTCAAAATTTGAATGATAAAACAAATATTACTGTAGGATTCAAGAAATACGAAGGATAGGATAAACAATCGACTCGCTTCTACCTAGTCTAGACGTAGGTATCGTCTTTACGAAGTCAATTGAAAAAGTTGGGACTCTTAATTTAATGTCGGCATAGTCTGTTCTCAGTTGCCGGCGAGCGCCTACACAAAATAATTAGAAATTATTAAGAGCCCCAACTGTTTCAATTAACTTCGTAAAGACTATAACATAAAATATAAAAAGGTCTTCTAAACACTTTAGGCAGGGTACGAGCCTATATATTTGCAAAAAGGTATCTACATCAATAATTATTACCTATAGATAAATAATGACTATTTTCAAGGAATAATAATAATAAAGGGGGAAATACCTACATGGTGGTCCATTAGTGTGACTGTCCCGTATCTCCCTATTTACAGAGATAAAAAAATTTTAAATACAAAAATTGTAGGATATGTCGTGTCGCATATCGTAAAATGTTTTCAATTATACAGGGTGCTTCATAAAAACCTGGCATTCGTTTATTGACTTTTTTTAATGGAATGCCCTGCATATTATTGCACATTTAGATTCTACATCAAATTCTAGACCCATTTCGTGAAAAATGTTCTACACCTATCTCCAACTGTTCTCGAAATATTGACAGTTGAAAATCGGCCATTGACCAAGATAGAGCAAAATGGTTTGCACCTTTCTATCTCGATTTTTCTTACTTTGTTTTATTGTTTTTGTATCAATATGGGGAGACCTGATTCCAAAACAGTAGTATTTGTCAAAAAATGTTGATTGCTAGAAGATCAAGAGAACAAAAGAAGTCAGCAAAACTAATCGCATCAACGTAAGTTTTGTTTTAACAGACTACTAAATACAACAACTTTTGATTTTGTTTGGTGAATAATGTACATGGTGGCCGCTTTAAGTTGAGCCCATATCTTAACTCGAAATCTATGAGTGTTGCAAAAAAAAATAAAAATACAAAAGATGTTTCTAGTTAAACGATCTTTTATTGTTTGTAGTGTTTTAATTGTCACCCTATTTTATACAAGGGGGTCAAATTAAGGTAATTATTTTAAATAGAATGCCCTTTTTTCTTACATATTTCTAAATAAACCAGTAAAAGATGAATTCAATGCAATATGCAATACCGTTAGAATAATTTCAGGAGAGATTCTACATAAGAAAATATTAAATTTTTCTCATATGAACCTGGGTCCGAAAATGCATAGTTTCCTAGATACAGGATGTCAAACTTTAAAAAAATAGTTTTTTTAATTAATATCTTAAATATCCTTTTAAGGATTTTGTTGAAATTTAGTAGTGTTATCTGTAATAATAAGGGGCTTATTTAGCCTTAATAAGATTAAATATATAAAGTCTAGTGGAGCCCCGGAGGGTATCATACCGAATATTATTGATAAAAGAAAGTGTCCGCCCATGACTTAAAAAAAAATGTTTTTTGTTTCGAATTAAACAACTAAAAATACAACATTGAACATTGTCACAAGGGATTTTAGTCAGGGACACTCGGTTCTCATCCTGGAGCCAATGCAGGACATTTAGTTTATAGACAAACACAGGGGAGCTCGAATCGGAGGGTAACTACAACAGGAGAAAAATAAAGGAACATCCACAAACTACCTTCTATATCTATATGTGCTTAAATATAAAAGTATGTTTTATATTTTGTTTTTAGATAGCTTTATATATTTTATAAACATAGATTCCATTTTCTCATCATTTATTACGCAAGCCATAATATATGAACGAACTATGACACATAGGGAGTAAGCCAAGATTTCCCAATTCTCCAAAAAAAAAAATTTATCCCTTCCGTATTATGCTTACATTCGAAGCCTACGACATATTATTATGCATTTTTTTTGTAAATAGGTTTGTATATTAATTCTGCAAATTTCAATGTCTTTTTACGTTATTTAATACATTAAATGCCTTCTTCCAGAAATTCTTGATCCTATATTTGCAAGAGGTCTAAAAATTAGAAACCCCCATCGAGATAATTAAATATTTCCTATATGGATTTATATTATAATATGTAGGTATTTTAAGATTATTTGTAGAGACATGATGGTACCATTTCTTATTTGAAATGCACAATTTTTATAATTATATTAAAAACCTATCATTACAAATTTCTTATTTTTCTTTCTTATAAATGACGGACAAATTTCAAGAGAACTGGTTTTTATAAGCATCCGTATCTAAGTTATAAAAGTAAAATCATGAAAAAAAATAGGTGTCAGCTTTATAAACACACAACTAAAGTGAAACCTCTGAAAGAGATTTTATTATTTTTTTAAACTTTTTTCCCCAACTTTTGCTCCCGTTTCAACACTTTTTTTATTTTTTTTTTGCTTTTTTTATACATCATTTCTTTTCTTTCCATTTTCCCATCCCCGCCTTGAACTCTTTGCATTTTTTTCGCCTAACTTTTTTATATACTTTTTTCTTATTTCTATTTTATAATACTTTTATTAACTTTCGGAACAATCTTTTACGTTTTTTTTTTCAATTTTTCCCATTCAAACTTTTATTTTTTCATAAAGAATTTTTTTCTCCCCATTTTTGCCATCCCGACCTCGTAGCTGAATACTTTCGCCTGAAACCGCGTGTCTCTAACTTTTCTTTTTTTTTATTATTTTTTTCTTCGTTTTATAACACTTTTATTAAGTTTCCGAACAATGTTTTACTTTTTTTCCATTTCTTCCAATTCTTTTGGGTTTCCGGGGAGGTGAGGGCGCAACGTGGTATTTCCCAAACCCCCCCTTAAATTAGAGCCCCGGTCCCACATATGGTCAAGGGTAGCCCCCCCCCCATGAGGCGCACCTACCATAAAAATTTCAACACAGTAGCTCTTCCCGTTCTCCCGAGAGATTTTGTCATATTTTGCCTGACTGCTGATGCTGTCCGTCTCGAAGCACACGTAATGTGCTTCTCGACGGTCCAACGGTGACTGCGACGTGGTCACGTGGCAGTCCGGCGACGCGACGTAACGTAAAATGCAGTGTTGTTTTCGCACAACTTAAATCAAATCGGTGGGCGGTGCCTAGACAGAGAACGAAGAATAGCTTGCCTTTGCTAGAAAGGCACGCCGTCGGAATCTCGTTTCACTGATAAACCCCCTTAATCACATATCATTCAAAACACTGAATGTAAATTATATAATAGTTTAACATTGTTTAAGGCACAATGCCAAATATCATCATCCTTGTGAAGCTTTCTGGTGTTTTTTTTTAAATGTACTCAACATAGCACTCATAGGAACGTTGAATATTTGTTTCGCTTCAATACATTTTTTTATAACACTCATCTTTAAGCCGCCTTTAATCATTGTTTTTGAGTTGTCTTAAATTTTTAATATATCCACCAAAACTTTTTGTATATCGTTTATGTCAATGAAGCCAGACTCCCAAAGCATGCATGGTGGTTATTTTCTAAATATGTACAATGTATAATACTACTTTCAGATCTCCTTTTCTCGATAGAATAAGAGCGATTATATCAATCGGTTCGATACGGTCGTCGAGCTCTGGTGGAGGCGCCGGGCACCTGTAGGTACTGCTATGGCCCTCGATGGCCCCGAGGGTGAAACTAGCCGAGGACTTGACAACCCGGTGTTATAGACTGAGATAGAATCGGCTGTCGTGTAGCCCGGAGATAGGACTGGCCCGGAGATGGAACCCTGTAATAACTCAATACAAATTAGACGAAGCTCCTCGCATGAATCACCCCTAAAAGAAAATATAAACTTTCCATATGGTCAAAACTAAAGTCACAATAAATTAAAAATTCAGATATGATAAAAGGGTTTAGATAAGATAACTTGAGGAATGCAATGCAAATCGTGGACAATGTACAAAAAAAAAGTTAACACAGATAAAGCAATTAAATCGTCAAATTAGACAAAAAATCTGTAACTACCTCTCTTATGACGGAGTGTGGCTATAGAGTCGACGGTCTCGGTTTTGTAAGGTGAGCTCAGAAGCCTCTGGAAATAATATAAAAGAACCAAGAGCATCATGGCGTCCCCGTGCTTCACAAGCAATAAAAAAAGTAATTCCAGAGAAAATCCTTACCTAGTGCAGTATTTAAATCCCGATATATTGGTCGTGTCAAAACATAAACTAGAATCCAACACAACATCCCCAAAAAGGGTACAATACTAAGTGCTGAGTCACTATGACTGAACTAAAGCAAAAACCTTCCTATGTCACCAAATGGTATTTCTAGAAGAACCAGATCATCGGTTCAGTAAATTTGCCTTCCCACCTCCACGAGATTATAGAACCGATGTCAGATCAGCAAGAAGTGATAGAGCTAGAAAAATGCCAAGCGATTCGATACGAGGAATAATTCTAAGATAATAAACAACTTCATTCTCGTTTATTATGGTTGTAAAACGACGGTGGGAGCTACAATTCATGAACTGAAATTAAATTGTTCAAGAAATACTAGAAAAAGGATCCGAACGAAATGATAAACTTTTAAAAATCTAAATCGCAATTATGGGAAATACCCCATTTCTGCTATCCAATGCCACCAACAATACCAACCGAATATTGCTAGTATTGCAGCAGGCCACGCGGAAAGATAAATATAAATATCTGAAACCAGCCATAGACCCCAAAAAGTCTTATCAGAAGTCTTATCAGTCAAAATTTATGAAATATTTCAACCCAAAATAAAATTTTAATATGACGGATCTAATGAAGCTCAAAAGCAGGTTTTATTGACACAATTCTTAAAAATATAGAACGGTTTGCTGCCCGTTCTACGATAATGTAATATAAATTAAGCGAAGTGATACTAATAACACAATATCCTATTTTAGAGATTTGATCAAGCCTAAGCGATCTGTGGTTTGCTTATCAACTAAAATCTATATAGTCACAAAGCGCCTGAGGGCTACATAAGAGAGGGAGATGATCAAAATAGCTACTCAAAGCCACAACAGTGTTATAAAAGCTAATACAAATATATCGTTAACCTATATTTAAAATAAAATTAATTTATATTAATAAATGCCGCAACCTTAAGCTTATTGACAGCAAATCGAATCAATAAATTTAGAATTAATTAACCGAAGAGTATTGACCTCTTTTCAATAATTCTTACCTCAAAATACAGCAATGTCATCCGTCAATAAAAAACTTAAAAAATTCAGGAAAATTAAACCTAAGTCTGATAGTTCTCAGGAAGTCGTAAACATTGTGGAAAACCTATCTTCTCAATCTTTTGATAAAGCTGAATTGGATCTTTTAAACAAGGGTTTGAATTTTGCATTAGCTCCACCAAAGGATAACTTACTTGATATTGTAGGTAATATAGAAAGCTCTATTCAACAAGGATTTGTTAGAGAAGCAGGTAGAAATCAGATCTCAAAAAATGTAATTAAGAATAATGTTAACTCTCGACCTGGAAAAGGAAAAAGTTTAATCAAGAGATTGAAGGAGAAAGATGTTTTCTACATAAAAGCTGACAAAGGTAATAAGGTTGTTATATTAGACAAATGCGAATATTTTCAACGGGTTGATAATTTAATCGAATCCGGGCCCTATAACAGAATCTCAAGGAATCCATTATCTAAGATGGTAACACAAGTTAAAACACTTTGAAGAAATGTACCTTATTTCTGATCAAACTAGATACAAATTATCTGTGAGTAATCCTACTATGCCGAAATTATATTGTCTTCCCAAGATTCATAAGCCTGGGAAGGCAATGCGTCCCATAGTCTCGACAATAGGATCGCCAACTTATAATATATCCAAGTGGCTAGCAAACTAGTTTGAAAATTTACCTATAAAACAACAGAATTCTGGAGTACTAAATTCCTTAGATTTCATAAACAAAATTAAAGATACGATTCTTAATGACGGTGAAATTTTAATCTCGTTTGATGTTAGCTCATTGTTCCCGAGTGTACCAATCCGACAGACCTTACAATACGTTGGTGAATTACTTAAGATGAATAGTTTTGATAGCGAAATCAAACAAGAATATTTTAACTTTAACCAAACTTTGCATGGATCAAAATTATTTTCAATATAAAAATAACTATTACCAACAACTTGAAGGCACGGCAATGGGCAACTGTTTATCGCCGTTCTTAGCTAATCTTTTCATGAATAAATTTGAAAATTAAATTAGCCAGGAGTTCGAATATTTTCCAAGGGTATGGTACAGGTATGTGGATGACATATTCGCGATTTTTGACACAAAAATCGCTAATATTGAAGATTTTGTAACAAAACTAAACAACCGTTTCCCCGCCATAAAATTTACTTATGAAGTCGAGAACAATGGCCAGCTACCATTTTTGGATACTTTAGTGATTGGGAACGATAATAACACACTAGGATTTGATATTTACTGGAAAAATACTGCCACTAACCGATATATTCCTAATGACTCCTTCCACTGCGACCAACATAAAATGGCCAGCTTTCATTTTTTAGTACACCGTTTGGTTAACTTTCCTCTTAGCAGAGAAAGATTTAGTAATGAAAGGGAAACAATTAGGAATATAGCGAAAGCTAATGGTTTTAGTACTAACTTAATAAATAAACTAATTCATAGGCATTTGTTTAGAAAGACCATTCGTGATTCCACTTCTTTCTTTAATCAGGATGAAAATACAACATATGTTTCGATACCGTATAATCCTCAGTATACTAGAGGACTTCAAAAAGTTTTTAACGAAGTAGGTTTAAAATTAGTATACCAGATTCAGTTTAATATTAAGAAATTATTAGGTGGTCCAAAGGACAAAATTGAAATATTAGAAAGAAGTGGAATATATGAAATTGGATGTATGGATTGTAACCAAAAATATGTTGGGCAAACTAGAAGATCTATACAAACGAGATTCAAAGAACATATAGCTCATCTAAAATATGGTAGAGCAGAAAAATGAAGTGTTGCCGAGCATGCTTTTGATAATAATCATAGAATAACAATTAAATATTTAAAATTAATTCATAATATAACTGATAGGAGATTATTAGACGCATATGAAAGTATGGAAATTATTAAATGTAAGAATAGTTTAAATAGAGATAGAGGGCCTATTCCGTATAGTCCATTGTATTGGTTGATCAAGCGTGACTAGTGGAATTCCAGGATTGGTTCTTTTTAGTTCCGCTTGATTAAGCAAACAGTAGTATAAAAGAGAGTTAGGTATATTTTAATTTTAGTTTTAATCATCTACTTATGATGCTAACATGGTTAGCAAAACGCGCGTCGAGTGCATAAATTCTGATTCGGTATTGTGGATAAAACTCTGTTTTAGTGCATGTTGCCGAAGGTTCCAAACCCCAACGCAGCATTTTGTTTGCTAAATGCAGCATATAAAATTAAATTTCAAAATATTTTAAATTTCATTTGGCAAAATCGGCCTGTTTGTTATAACTCCCCCTCTCATTCCAAAGGAGGGAAACTCAGTAAAAGTTGACCGACGATAATAAATTAATTAAGGTAGATAAGTTAAAGCACTTATGGGACGTAAGGATGGCTATAGTAAATTAAAAGAGCTTCAAAGGTACCTTATCAAATTGATAAGCCAGAACATTACTGACCACCAGCTAATTTAAATGTTACCGATTACCAAATTAAATCAGTACATTAAGCGTTACGAAAAACTAAGAAAAAAATAAGTAATTATTATACTTGAATAAGTAAAGCAATGACATAAGATAATTCATGGAAATAACCTCTATTGGGGGTTATCAATAATGGACATTGAACCATCCAATTTCAATAATAAAAGTTAATACGATCTTGGTACGAGTAAACCCAAGCAATCCTGGGACGCTCAAGAGCAAGACAACCAAGAGGCAGATAAATCAAATTAAACCAACAAAAAAAAGTAACCCTAAAGTACTGCCAAGCAGAAGGGGGTGGAATATAGTAACAATAAACTAAAAATGCCATAACCAACATGGCTAGGCACCATACAGTTCCAATAGAAAAACAAAAAAAAGGTAGTGTGCCTAAAAGTGACACTGCTATCATCCTTACAGATCTCTGTGCGTGGTGTCGCCACTGGGTAAGTTTCACAAAAGCTTAAAAGGAAAAGAAATTGTCGGTAGTATGATAGCACCTGGCACTCCTCAGCCTTTCCAAAATAAAAACGAACCGCAAGGACCGCGAAGAAGGCAGAATATCCAGAAGCCATAAATAAATTGTACCAACCAGAACTAAGTAATAATAGAATATAAACCTATATTCATATATAATAGGCATACATCACCCTAAACACTATGCCACGGTTAGCGATGGGATACTCAGGGCGTACTCAGCACAGAGTAGAAAAAATGGTGTCGGGGTTACCTAGCCAGAGTTGCGTAACGCCCAATGGCGAACCTCGTTCACTGGCCTTGTGCTGAATACTCCTTGAATATATACCAGGGCGCCCCGCGACAAGGGCCCAAAGCAATCCATACCCATTAACCATAAACAAAAATAGTGAGTTAATTAAGCTTCACCAGGCTAAGATACAATAATGATGAAAATCGTGCATCATGCAGCCCAATATAAACAAAAATATATATAGGGTGTTCCAAATCGTGGCACTGCCTTTTTGTCCTCCAGAATTCATAATGTCGAGGATGTGGAATCTGTGGATAGACACAGTAGCGAGCCCCCAGTTATGTGTGAAAATGCCAATTAAACCATATCACGGGCCAAGTAACTCACCCTCCATGAATCTCCGCTGCAAACAAAATGTGCCATAAAGGTTTCGACAAGGGTTCTGGAACCAAAAACGCAAGTTAGCCTTTCTAATAAAAAAAAAATAAGAAAAGGACTGCATAGTTAAACATCGGAAACTCTTTTTCAAACAACGAAATAACCGACACGTTAAGTAAAATTCTATACCCCCCCCCCCCTCCTCCCCACCATAAAGGATAACACTGCGTCCAATTGAACTCCAAAGTAAGTAAAGATAGATAGGCAAATAATCAAGAAAGGTAGTAAAATTGACAACGCTAAGTAATAAGATGGTAAAAGCCAAAATAAGTTACTTAAAATTATAAGTAACTGAGTAGAAAACGGTAAATTCAGAACAGCTTTCTCAAGGCTGCTCTAGCTAACAACATAACTAGGTGACTGAAATTCTACCTTACCTACAGCACTCTGTGATATTCTTTACCAATTTGATGTCGGCAACCATCAAGTTTCGCGCCAAGCCAGTTACCCACAACAAATCGATCACTCTAACTGCAGAGCAAAAAAAACAAGTCCAGATAATATCCCGAATAAATGGTAATGTAACAATTAGGTTACAAAGTTCCAGTAAATCCAGATATATCCTACATAACAAAAGTCAAGTTGCTCAAGTATAGGAAGAAAAACTCAAAGGTAATAGTCTAAGCAGGAAAAGCCAGTATAACTGAAAAAGCCGGAGGTTTGTCTACTTAGGCCATAAAAAAATCATAGGCAAAAGAAAGATAAGTAAATCAACGAATAAAAGCAATCATCAAAATCAGATAATAAAATCAAGGTAACGAAATAAATAAAATCAAGGTAACGAAATAAAATCAAAAATAGATAACCAAAAATCAAAGCAAGTAGGTAACAAGATAAGTAAATCAACTAATAAAAGCAATCATAACCACGGCGTATCAGAGTATTCCGCTACTCACAAAAGTCAATATCAGTTAAAATAGTCATAATTCGGTGTCATAATCGGGAGAATAGCCAAATTCGGGAAAGTCATAGACGTGTGTATCAAATCCGGGATATCTGTCAAATCCAGGAAAATGGTCACAATTAGGAAAACGGTCAATTTCGATAGATTTGTCACAATCGAGTAAAGTCACAATTCAGGGCAATTTTAAAGCAAAATGCTTACAGATAAAATTTTTAAGATAGATTATAACCTTATAGGATTTGCATAAAGAAAAACTAATATCACAAATAAATCAAGCCAAATACAGAATATTAATAATAACCATTATTTAAGAAAAGATAAATTCAAGTGATATAAATACATATTACCAATTAATTTGGTTTGAATCAGTTAGATGGACTATCAGAACCGGAATAGATGTACACCGGTTTTAAGTCTTGAACATGCCAAACACTCTTGCTATTACCGTGTTCATCTTGGAGTTCGTACGTACACGTACCGGTTTTCCTTTTGATCTTAAATGGAACTAATCCTCGGGAGCCAATTTTGAGTAAGTAAACACTTTATTTTTACGCCATTCCTCTTGACCAGAAACAAAATTGACCGGACGTCTTCGAAGATTGTATTGATGTCGATTTCTGGACTGCGCCGACCCAATTTTTTTATCAATCTTCTCAAAGAGTTGCTTAAAAGTTTCGATTCGTATTCTAATGTAATTTAGACTCTCCGTCTCTGCTGATGGAATGCCTCCGGTATAATCTTGCCCAAAAAGTTTATGTTCCCGCCCAAAGTTAACTAAATAGCGAGCATAACCAGTTAGTTTCGTGACGTGATGTTCGAATAGCACAACCGATAGACGGAAGATTATCTTCCCAAGTTCGATGATCACTTTGGTGGACATAAGATCGTAACATGCTCTTGACGACTCTATTTACACGTTCAGTATGATCGGCACGAGGATAATAACGTAAAAGATTGGAATTCTTTGGATTTCATCTGAGTACCATTATCACAAGTTAAATACTGTGTAGCCCCATAAACCAAGAAAGTGCCCTGTTATATATATTTGACTAAGAATTTCGCTGTAGCAGAACGGCAAGGAAAGAGGGCGACATATTTACACTACCAAGATGTGAGTATTGCCCTGTTTTGAACGAGGTAATGGTTCTACGAAATATAAACATATGGACTGCCAAGGTTCTCGAACATCGGGTGGATTACCCATTAAATCTGCTGGTGCTTTTTATTCCACTTTATTTTAGCACTAACATGACAGGATCGGACATACTTAGCAACATCTGCGTTCACCTTAGGTCAATAGTAACGTTCAGCTATTTTCCAAAATGTTTTAAAAATTCCAACATTACTTGAAGCTGAAATTTATCTGGATGTTCTTCCAGCTGGCTATATATATACTGCTGCCAGGTCCCTTAGCAAGCCCCCCACCATGTTCAAGCGAACCTGATTGGCGGGGCAGATACACTTGTTTGTCGTCGTTTGATTTCTGTGCTCCTGCTGCCTGGCGTTTTACCGCCAGGCAGCAGGGGCGGTTGAGAGTGTTTATAAGAGGGAAATTTAAGGGGTTAGGGATGGGGTTAGTTACGGAGGTCTGGATTCTAGGAAAAAGATGGTAGTTTTCCGATGTATGGGCCCGTGTTTGGCTCTAAGCTCTGGGTCAAATCTGGCGTCTGCAATGTCAATTGTCTTCGACGAGCCAATTCTAGAACTGTGAAACATGACGCGCCCATGCGTGCAAGTCGGCAGTCCTGGTATAGCGACCCGCCGAAAACGCTGTCCTTAGGTGACGATTTTGCAAGACTTGCAGTTTTTGCATTTGAGTGTTAGAGACAGAGCACCAAACCGGTGCACCATACATCAGGAAGGGCCTGATAATTGCCCTGTACAGGATAATTTTATTTCCAGGGGAGAGGAAGAACCATATCTGATAAGAGGTTTCAGCTCTTCCCACACAATAAGATTTTTATTTCTTATGTATGCGATGTGGTCAATGAACGTCAGTCTCTTATCAAACATGATCCCGAGGTATTTGACTTTGGGTTTGGGGGGGATAGGGATGTCATTTATCAGGATGGGGTGCATGTCAGTATTAGTGTATTTTCGAGCAAAAAGCACAGGCTCAGTTTTTAATGCATTTAGACGGATTTTCCAATTTGTATAAAATGATGTAACATGTGCCATATGGGCAAAGACGTTGTCAGCCGCCTCTTGTGCGCTAGGGGATTTGGAATATTATAGGGCTGTGTTGTCAGCATAAAATGCCAGGGATGTATTAGGATGGGAGGGAAGATCTGCTATGTAATAGCTGCGGAGATAGCACTGTTCCCTGTGGGACGCCTTACTTTTTGTATGTGATCTATGTCTCAATCACTTTTCCTTGGAGGTAAAATAAACTACTCGCATAGAAAATTGTTCTCTCTCTGAATCTCCTAAAAATTATAGTTCCTAATGATTCAAATAATATTTTAAAATTTTCATCATTTCATACATTTTTGCCCTGAACATAAAATTTGTGTCAATTCCGTAAAACAAAAGAAATTGGTATGCACATTACAGGATAAATTTAGTTACGTTATTCATTTGGCAAACTTTAGCCAAATGTTAAAAAACAAACTTCGATTAATTAAAATGCATCGAGTCTTGGAATTTTTGCGGAAATCCTGGATCAAATCTTTTATATATTTTAATACAGAAAATTTTTATATAATTGCTTACTTTAGTTATAATACTAGGTATATTATATATGCTTCTGTCCTAAGTGGGCTTTTTCAAAGTTTACTAATAAAATATAAGTTCCCGCACTCTCGAAGCACGCAAAACCGGGTAGACTCCTCCTCCTCCTCCCGCTCGAGAGAACAGCGTCCATCGCTGCATACACAGACACAGTTGGTCACCATTGATTTGTATAGGAGTGGATAAGCAATAAATAGATCAAACATGGCAAATTTACGACCGCGGGATGTAAACAAAAGGATTCCTATTTTGCCTTGCGCATTAGAGAATTAGTCGGCGCCATCTGTTGAAGTGTGAAGGTCAATAGGAAGGCCCGGACTCCAAATATCTATTGAAGTATTGTTGATCAGTGTTTGGGTTAGTTAGGCATTTATAAATTAAATTAATTAAATTATATTAAGTTTTAAAATGATGACTAATAATCCATAAATATCTAAAAATAAACCTACAAACTCGTACTCTTAAGATTATGAACCAAAGTGATTATTTCACCAAATATTCGGTAGAGTAGTCTTGCCGATTGTGAAATGGGCCACAGTTAGCATGGTGAAACAAACAATAAGGTATAAATAACTAATACTTCGAAAATTTTGCCGACAAAATTTTTTCGCGAGTGGTATTCGTCATGACTATTTCACGAGAAAAACTAGACAATGCACCGTATTAACAAACAGAAGCTTACTAAAAAGACGCTTTAATGACGTTTGTCAAACTCACAATAATAGTTATACCAGACACCTTTCTGATGGACTTGTCATAGTTTTGCCGCTTAAAAACCACTCAATTAACGGGCAGGTAGTAGTTTTGTCAATGGGAATTGAGCAGTTGCTATGACGTTTTACCAGTAAAAAACACTCTAGTGAAATAGTCAACACAAAACGCCGCGCCGCGCCGTCAAACGAAAACATGTCAAAGACAAAAGCCAAGTTCGGTCCTGATCTACGCCTGCTGAGACGGCAAGTGTTCTTGTGTGCATGACAAAACGGGATCTTCTTTGTTTACGTTTTTCGATTTTGTCATGCGCAGAAAGCCGTTTTTCCGTCCATAGTTTGCCACTTTTGAATAGTGCAACAGGGGGCTATTGCTTATCTACTCCTATACAAATCAATGTTGGTCACCGGTATTTGACGGTACAAAATACAAAGATTACAGAATATGCAGGTGTCAGCGTCACGCTCGTGATCTCAATGCATGAAAGTTCTGACAGTGAGTGAGGCAACTTATATTCATTCTGTAAACTTTGGCTTTTTATAGTTTGGGTTGGCTTCAATTGTTTAATTTATATGTATTTCCTACCTAATTAGTTTATTCAGGGCGCAATCTAAATAAAAATCAAGTGTTTTAGTTGTTTGAAAATTAGCAAAAATAAATCACGGCACATCTTCTTCAGACCCTAATTAAATTTGTCATAAATTATATAAAAGCTTTGTATCATTTTCAGGATTGGGCCATCAATTTCCAGATTCATGCAATCACCCAAAAATTAGGACAGCCTGTTGGTAGCTCCCATAGTATTTTTTCTTCATAAATTCGTCCTCGAATATTTGCTTACTTGTTCGATATGAAATGGTGATGTTTCAAAGGTTGAGGTATTTATTTAAGTCTTATTTTAAAATATGTTTTCAGGACTTTTCCGAAGAAGCTTAGCCGAGGTCTTCCGAGTAGGTTTTAAGGTTAAATATGCAGTAGATTGTTAGGTTATGATTACTGAACGCACTTATGATTTGCAGCGTCTTTACAGGTTTCTGAACCTACACTTCCTCAAATTTTAGCTTACTCGTTTAGCAAAATATTAACTAAAATACCTATACTTTTCCTCCTCAGAACAGTATCAAGTTAAAAAAATTTAAATCGATTTTGGACAATTTGAGATGTTTTAAAATTATTTTGCATGATTGATCTCTTGAACTGCATCAAGCATATATCGGTAAAAGCCGATGTACTGTATGGTTTAATAAATAATTCAATTATGCGGACATAATTGAATATTTAAATATTATATGATGACTAATAAATCTGTATTATTTTTTAAGGATACTGGCCGCTAATTGTCTTGTACAGATTTTCATATCGACTGTTATATATATTAATTTATTCGATTTATTTGATAGAAATTCTACAGAGTTTAATTTCTTTTTCAATCGCTTTCCGAAATAATAAATTGTTTTTATTGAAATTAAATTTGGAGTATAATTCTATTTAACCATATGCTCTCTAATATTAATTTATTTTCAATTAAACCAGTGCGAAATAATGATAAAATATTGACACCAGCTGCATTCGATAACCTATTAAACCTTGTACTTTTTGATATTATGGGAGTTTTTATGCATACTCCAGGACATTATTTTTTATTTCATTCCCGGCAATTGCTATTCCACCGCACAGAAAAAATTTTAATTGTAAAATCTATTTTAATTGGTATATAATAGAGGAGGCACGGAAGTTTTTGCCTATAAAATGTAGTTCACTTCTGAAAGGGGGAGTAAAATAATCTAATTTTCCATTATTAAAAGAGATACCAGGAATTTCTATAACAGCCAGTTTTTTCAAAATATTGTTCCCAAGAGTTTTAAACGTCGCAAGGGCTGTAAATCACCGAACTACTGGGAGCCCAAATACTTATATACTTA
>MU190662.1:8924-32969 GCA_016904865.1 Pissodes strobi | reverse complement strand
ATCCTAGAGTGGCACGTAGACTCTTAAGGAGTAATAATATAAAAGATTTTTGATTAAACATTTTTTTTTTAATTTTAATATCTTGAAAACAATTGATTTTAGAGTCATAGTGTGAGGTATCAAAAATCTTAGAATGGCACGTAGATTCTTGAGGAGTAACAATATATGACTTTCATTAAAAAAAAATTGATATTGCAAGCGTTTTTTACCCATCCCACATTCAGAGTTATGTTTTCTGACGGTTTTTTTTTTTAATCCCGAGAACTTTTGTATTTAAAGTCTTGTATAGATTTCGAGCCGAGAGGGGCTTAATTTTTCGTTTTTTTTTTAATTTCATTATCTTGAAAACAATTGATTTTAGAGTCATAGTGTGAGGTATCAAAAAGTGGTACGCAAATTCTTAAGGAAAGTGGCACGTAGATTCTTAAGGAGTAATAATCTCGGTAATAATATATAAGATCTTTCATTAAAAAAAACCAAATTTAATATTGCAAGCGTTTTTAACCCATCCGGCATTCAGTTATATTTTCTGACGGTTTTCTTAAAACCCTAGAATTTTCCTATTTAAAGTCTTTATCTATATTTTATAGATTTCGAGCGGAGAGGGGCTTAAGAATATTTCTTTAAATTTTAATATCTCGAAAGTAATTGATTTTAGAGTCATAGTGTGTGGTATCAAAAATCCTAGAATGGCACGTAGATTCTTAAGGAGTAATAATATATAAGTTCTTCCATTAAAAAAAAAACAAAATTTGATATTGCAAGCGTCTTTCACCCATCCTGCATGCAGAGTTATATTTTCTGACGGTTTTTTAAAATCCCTAGAACTATCGTATTTAAAGCTTTTCTCTCTCTTTTACAGATTTCGAACCGAAAGGGGCCTAAAATATTTTTTTATATTTTAATATATTGATTTTAGAGTCATAGTGTGAGGTATCAAAAATGTTAGAATTGCACGTAGATTCTCAAAGAGTATGAAATATAAGATTTTGCATTAAAAAAAGCATAACTTGATATTGCATGCATTTTTAACTCACCCTGTACGTTCAAAATTATGTTTTCTGATGTTTCTCTATAATTCCTACAACTTTTTTATTTTGAAGTCTTTGTCCATTTTTTATAGTTTTCGAGCTAGAGGAAGGTCTAAAAATACATATGTTTTTAAATTTCAATCCTAGTAAAATGGCATGGAAAGTTAAGGGGGACTTATCAGGAAAACCGTCCTCTCAGTGGCAAAACATAACCTTAAAAATGATAATTTTTAGCAAACCCAACATAAATTTCTGAAACATTTAATTCGTTTTTTATAAATGCACCCGCAGAAATTGTAAGTAACATTGATAGAAATAACAGCTTAGAACAGAGGGATTTTTTGAAATTTATAAAAACATGTAGTAAAAGCTTTTGGCCTACTCTAATAGAGAAGGATTGTTTAAATATTGTAAAACATAAACTAAAAGCAAAATGTTCTGCAGGACTGCCCTGCAAGAGGGCTAGGAAATATATGATTAAACCATTGGCTTATTTAATAAACTCAACATTTTCATGCGGGAAATTTCCTCAAAGGTCTAAGAATGGGAAGGTTGTGCCTATTTTTAAGAAGACGGACCCTGAGTCAGTTGAAAACTATAGACCAATGACGGTGTCCTCTTCGTTCTCAGAAATTTTTGAATATTCGTTTTTGAGTAAATCATTGTATTTTTTTTATCCAAATTTATTATTCTTAATGATAATCAGCATAGTTTTCTCTCAGGTAAATCAAATAATACTGCCTTAAATGATTTCTATGAAAGGGGAGAGGATCGATGCGGCAAAGTGCTTTATTGGGATCTTTTTAGATCTTAATAGGGCGTTTGATTGCGTGAATATTGGACTGCTGTTGTGGGATACCGCTTGACTGGGGTCGTATTTAAAGTTTTTTCTATCTTTTATAGTATTCGAGCTAGAGAGAGGTTTAAGGATAATTTTTTAAAATGTCAATTGATTTTAAACTGAGAGATATCATACATCTTAGAATTGTACGTAGATATTTAAGGAGTAATGATACACAAGATATTTCGTTAAAAAAATTTAAGAGATTTAGTTCGAAATAGAGATCTAAATATTATCTTGTAGGGTTCAATATCTCAAAAACAATTAATTTTAGCGTTTTAAAAATGTAATAATTAATAAACACCGTAGTGAGGATCTAAATGCAAATGAGAACCTTGTATGGCGTACACTCCTTATTCATTTCACACAATCAAAAACCATATATCAAAACGCTTCGGCCAATTTGCTCTCGACCGTAACGCGAATATACCAACAAAGGCCGGGCATGCGGTAACTCGTATTGTTTGCTAACGCTTTAGGAAAATTTCTTTTTTTCTAAACGGCGTAAAAAGGAAGAATTATCATTCATAACTTTTCCAGAAGAAAATTAGTTTGCTTTCCATGGACGCAGGCAAATATTTGTTTTCCCTCACGCGTCACGAGTTTTCCGATTCTTTCCCGTATTACGGGGAGAAAGGTGTGGTGTCTGCCGGCGATAATTTCTCCTAAGTATTTACTTGTTTAATCAATTTTGTTTTGTTAATTGCAAATTATGTTTTTCGTCTATTAAACAATCCGCTTTTCTTTTTGAACTAATAGATTGATTATTTACGGGCTATGGAACCAATCACAAGAGTTCACATGCGTATGTTGTATATTTTCGAGTTGACTAAAACAATGTTTGAATGACTGATATGGGACACCGGAGGCCTAAAACTTGGCACTTGGGTTACTGTGTACAGGGGGCCCGTTTATTATGGGATGAGACCTTATCTCAGAATCAAAAAAAGTTTAATACAAAAGTTAAAATTTTAAAATATTATATTTTTATATCTATATATTTATATTTTCGTGGACAAGTATCAACTTCCTTATTAGAATACCTTGTATATTAAGGCATTTTTTAATTCCCCAGAAAATTCTAGATATATTTTATATATAACTATAGTTGATAAGCCTGTCTCTGTCAGGCAATGTATATACAATTCTTTGTTATACATTAACGATCATTTACAGAATCTATAAAATTTCTAGATAAATAAGGTTGGTTGAGAAAACTTTGGCAAACCTTTTAGAAGCATGCCTTGTTTTTTCGTATTCTGATATCTTTATTTTTATGTCGTTATGGGACCTGACCCTTGAAAATGCTACGTACATTTTAGTCCGTGACTAAATACATGCTTAGGTAGATGCCGATACGCCCACCTTACTTAAAGTCTACCCCTGAGATTTATATGTTATGGCAAATGCTAATCTAACAGGAAATTGTCGTATTTGAAATACAAATGGCAAATCT
Source organism: Pissodes strobi (assembly GCA_016904865.1). NCBI lineage: Eukaryota > Metazoa > Arthropoda > Insecta > Coleoptera > Curculionidae > Pissodes > Pissodes strobi. The sequence goes on along the minus strand of MU190662.1, from coordinate 29,641 downwards.
GGTTGTACAGGAGCCAAGTCTATTCTTGGTATAAATGCAGGGTTTCCAGTTGAGGTACCTCTAAGGATCGTTGCACATATAAGATTTTATGATAGTTTGGTTACTTCTAATCGGGTGCCGTTACATAATCCCCTTCGGTTATTTAAATTCCTTAGAAGCATAATAATTGAACCCAATTTTATATTTAATCTATCTGGTGGCATTCCCGAAGGTGCCAGGCTATTTAAAAACTCAAATGGATAATTTCTGAGATATCATCGCATTCTACTGAGTCAATACTTAAAAAGGCAAATTTTTCTTCTTCCAAAATATTTAAAACTTGCTCATTAATCTCTGTTACATCGTCATTTCTAGGACACAGAAAGACTGATTTAGAGTATGTTGCAACATCAAGCGGCTGCAATCTTTGACAAAATATTTCTGCTACAATAGATTTGTTGGCTATCATTGTATGTGGGATTTCAATAATGTCTTCCCCAAGACCGCTATCATTAGTTATTTGACCATTTCCCATTTTCAATAGCCAACAACTGTGCGAATTGTCTACAGATCGTACATTTGTACTCAACTGCAAAATTTTAAGTTCCGACCACAGATGGCAATATTTCAATGATATTTGTATAATTGCTACTCTATGTGCGTGAGGTACAACTGGTAGACACTGACGAAAATCGCCACCTAACAACAAAACCTTGCCACCGAATGGATAATTATTTCGCATAATAATTGGCATTTAAAGATCCTTTACACAAATAGTGCACTATGTAAAAATCGACCTTTCCTATTGGGCGATCCATCTCGTATTAGGATATGTCTGCGTGATGCAATCGGTTTTTGTCAAGAACTCTCATGGTGTAGAGGTTTAGATCGTTGGGTCTCACCTGGAAAACGCGGGTTCGAATCCCGTTGCTTTTTTTTGTTTTTTTTTTAAAGATTATGTTTCTAAACAGCTTTTTTTCTTGATTTTGGGTATGTCTTGGGTTAGATTGGGTTAGCCCCTGGTTAGTTTCCTTTTCTTGAGCCCCCGTAGCGAGCGAAGCGAGCGGAGGGCCATGCGGATCGACCAATGGGAAAGGCCGATTTTTATATAGTGCACTATTTGTGTAAAGGATCTTATAATGCTAATAATTGTTCTCAGTAACTTATCAATAGCACTAAGTGCATAGCTAGGTGCCATCGTTGTCTCATTCCAACGTATTAACTTTATGTTCCTGATCTCAAGCGCATCTTTAGTGTTCTAATCACTCATTTCAGAATAATAAAGATAAAGTTCAAAAACTGAGCAAAGGAATACAAGATCTAATAAAAAAGAGGCAACAGCTTGTTCAAAACCGAACACATAATAAAATAGAACTAACTGAAATCACCAAAACAATTGAGAAAAAATCCAGAGAAGATATAAGAAAGTACAAAATAACAAAGTTAAATGAAACGTTACAAGAGAAGAAAGGCCTGCGAGATTGGAAAAGGAAAATAAGTGAAGGAAGAAATCAAATAACAAAACTAATTAATGACCAGAACGAAGAAATCACAGAAATCCAGAACATAACCATAATGATAGAAAATTATTACCAAACGCTATATGAATCAAAAGCAAACCCACCACCAGGAAAAGAAGAAAAATATCGAACAGTGATAAAAAATGTTGGATCTGAAGATATACCTGAAATAATAGAGGAATAAATAAAAAATGCAACGAATACCATGCGAAATAGGAGAGCCCCAGGGGAAGATGGAATAGTATTGGAAATGATAAAGTATGGAGGACAACCCTTAATAAAACTGCTAGAAATAATTTTTAATAAGTGAAGTACCGACAACATGGTTAAACGCTCTCATAATACCAATATTCAAAAAAAGAAATACATATAAATTAGAAAACTATAGACCCATCAGCCTGCTATCAGTCCTTTATAAGCTGTTTATGAAGATAATCACATTACGGCTAACAAACAAACTGGACGGCTATCAGCCCCGGGAACAGGCAGAATTTAGAAAGCGTTATAGCACTATAGACTAGCAATAAGGACACTAATCGAAAAATCAAACGAATACAAAATAACAATCTGGATCGCAATGGTAGACTACGAGAAGGCATTTGACTCTGTAGAGATATGGGCAATCCTCAACGCTTTAAGCAACAACAGAGTTGATGATCGATACATGAAACTCATTCAGTATATATATATACGATAACGCAACATCGCAAATAATAAAAAAAGACAAACGGAAAAATAAAAATACAAATAGGAGTTAGACAGGGAGATTCCATCTCACCCAAGTTTTTCACTTTGGCTCTCGAAGACATGTTTCGAGCATTGGAGTGGGAAGATAAAGAGGTGACAATAGACGGCGAGAAACTCAACCACTTGAGATTCGCAAACGATGTTGCCTTAATAGCAAATGACAGAGAAGAATTACAACAAATGCTATTAGACCTAAATACAAAGTCAAAAGAAATCAGACTAAGAATGAATCTAACAAAAACGAAATACCTCACAAATGAATTGCTAGATAGTTATGAGGAAATTACTTTGGACAATAAGACTATGGAGAAGGTTGAGTCGTATATATACTTAGGACAAAAAATCGAACTATCCAAATATAACCTAAAGACAGATTTAAACAGACGATTGACCTTAGCATGGGCAGCATTTGGATGACTACAAACAGTTTTTAAATCTAACATACTAAACAACTTAAAGGCAAAAACCTTCGACCAGTATAAGCTGCCAGTCCTAACATATGGAACCGAAACGTGGGCTTTCAACAACAGCATAATCCACAAACTCCAGGTATCTTAGCGTGCGATGGAACGTAGAATACTCAACATCACGCTACAAGATCACATACCTAATACGGAAATAAGACGAAGATCAAAGGTAACATATGTAATTCAAAAAATTGCCACGTTAAAATGGAACTGGGCTGGACATATAGGAAGAATGAAAGACAATCGATGGACAAAGCGAATTATTGAATGGCGACCAAGAGCACACAAGGGAACTAGAGGCAGACCTCAAACCAGATGGACCGATGACATCAAACTAATAGCTGGTCACTTTCGGTTAGTTTCACTTAGTCTCAACTTATTTAAATTATTTGAGCTGGTTCCGGTACGTTATAATCAATTTTAATAGATTTGGTTAGTCTTGGTTAATCGTCGAATCAACTTTCGGGTAGTTGCACTAGTAGTCTCAACTTATTTTAGTCATATACGTTATAATCAATTTTAATAGATTTGGTTAGTTTTGGTTAGTCGTTTAATCAAGTTATTTTACTTACTTGAGCCGGTTCCGATATGTTATAATGAGTTTTAATAGATTTGGTTAGTCTTGATTAGTCGTCTAATCAACTTTCGGTTAGTTTCACTTAGTCTCAACTTATTTTAGTCTTTTGAAGTGGTTCCGATACGTTCTAATCAATTTAAATAGATTTGGTTACTTTTGGTTAGTCGTCCAATCAACTTTCGGTTATTTTCACTTAGTCTCAATTTATTTTACTTATTAGGGTTGGTTCCGATTCGTTATAATCAGTTATGCATAAACCGTGTCGTGACGTTCACTAAAATTTTCCGTGTCGTGATGCGACCTTGGAAACTCACTGACAAGAAACCAAAGTAATCATCTGAACCGGCTCCGATACGTTAGAGTCAAATATAATGTTTCTGGTTAGTTTTCTTTAGTCGTCAAAATTCGGTTCGTTTTGATTAGTTTTAACTTACTTTAATTTGGGTAACCTATTTTGATACATTTTAGCCCGTCTGGGTTAGTTTGGGTTAATTTTGATTAGTTTTGGTTAGTCATTCAAACAACTTTCCGATATGTTATAACCAATTTTAATGTTTTTGGTTAATTTTGGTTAGTCGCAAAATTCGGTTAATTTGGGTTATTTTTAACTTACTATAAAATTTTTAATCTGTTTCGATACGTTTTAGCCATATTTGGTGCTTTTGGTTATTTTAGGTTAGATTGGGTTAGACAGTCGTCGTGGGTAGTCGTTTAATCAATATTCAGTTAATTTCAGTTAGTTTTAATTTTAGTTATTTCAATCGGCGCCGATACGTTATAATCGAATTTAATGATTTTGGATAGTTTTGATTAGTCGCCAAGATTCGGTTCGTTTTAGCCTTTTTTGGAGCTTTTGGTTAGTGGTTGAATCAACTTTCGGTTAGTTTCAGTTAGTTCCAATTTATTTTAGTAAGTTGAACCGGATCCGATAGGTTATAACCAATTTTAATTTTTATGGTTAGTTTTGGATATTCGCCAAATTTAGGTTACTTTGAGTTAGTTTTAACTTACTTTTATTTTTTAATTTGTTTCGATTCATTTTAACTCTTTTGTGATTTTGGATACTTTTAGTTAGTTTCGGTTTGTCGTTCAATCAACTTTCGGTTAGTTTCAGTTAGCTTTAATTTATTTTTGTCATTTGAACCGATTCCGTCCTCAGAAACAGACTAACACGATCTCTCACGTATATTACGTGCTGTACCAGATGTAGCATGCACTTTTTCGTGATTTGATACCCCATAATAGGAAAACAAAAACATTTCCAATGTTAAAAACTCGCGAATAGCCAGGTGGAGAGGTGTAACCGAACGATTCTAGCCTCGTTGTCGGCTTCATTGAATGAGGAAGGCAGGAACGTCAAACTGATGAGAGGAGTTTAATTACGGGGAGTGACGCCCCCGCTATTCCGAGTTGCCATGGGATATGGCCCATCAAATCCCATCGTCCTCCCCCAGGCTGGAGAACACCAAAGTACAAAGTCTGGAGCCGATCAATGACAGTTTGTGACAAGAGGAGCTGCATTGTATTGGCTGGCAGGAACGTCAAACTGGTGAGAGCAGTTTGATTACGGGGAGTGACGCCCCCACCATTCCGAGTTGCCACGGGATGTGGCCCATCAAATCCCATCGTCCTCCTCCAGGCTGGAGAACACCAAAGTACAAAGTCTGGAGCTGATCACTGGGGAGTGATCCAACAAACCCCATTTTTACCCCTGTCAGACTAGGGACCGCCAAAGGAATGAGTCTGAGGCCAATGCTTCGAGTGGAAACGGCCCTAGGTGGTAGATGCATAAGCCTACTCGCATCGTCCGGTGAAAGACCACCCCACCAGAATTGGGAAGCGCTAAGTGGTTTTCCCAAATCACGTTCCCCTTCCGCAGTAGGAATATATGGACATGATGGTGCTTCCAGGATCAAAATATTCCGGAAGTAAACTCCCCGGCCATTCGGATCTCCGGGCGCTGGGTGGCCCTGGGAGCCCTTCATTCCGCATTTCACAGACAGCAAAGATACCGAACCAATTTAGAATAGATTTCTGCAACATAAGAGGCCTAAATACAAATAGACCACACATATTAGCCCTTACAGAAACACAAGTATGTTCTACAACAACAACAGTGAACTACCTCTATCCTGGTTACGACTTACATACCCGATTTAGATATAAGTTCGGAATATGCCTTTTTGTCCGAAGCGACCTTTCATGTCACCGCGAGGAAACACTCGAACCGAACAACCTTGGCGTCATGTGGCTCAAGTTCACCGCCAAGGGATTAACCAAGTTTATATGTTGTCTCTATCGGCCTCCGAGCGATAGAGCCTACCAAAGCTTTTTCTCAACACTAGCTACCACTTTTGACTCAATACAGGTCGATCACCCCAGTTCAGAAATAATCGTTCTGGGAGACTTCAATGCCCACAACACCAACTGGCTCAAACATCACAACGAAGGTAGAGAAGCTGAAGCATTTGCCATCAGCTGCGGGCTTACTCAACTTGTAGACGAACCAACTCGAATCTCAGAGAGGGGCGAATTCGCCGCCCTCCTGGATCTTTTTCTGACCATCAATCCTGACCAGTACAAGGTTACAGTTGGTCCGCCATTAGGTACCTCCGACCACAAACTCATTACAACGGTTTGTGAATTGCCACTCATACAGAAGGATCCACCATTGCCTCGCAAAATCTGGCATTACAATTCTGCAAACTGGGACGATCTAAGGCAGTTCTACCTAGATTTTCCTTGGCTCGATGTCTGCTTTGCCACTGACGACCCGTCAGACTGCTGCGAAGAGATCATGTAAGTAATCTCCTCAGGAATGGAAGCATACATCCCAAATTCCTTCAAGTTACCATCAAAAGGAAAGCCCTGGTTCGACAAAAGATGCGAAAGAGCTATAGGAAGGAAACAGCAAGCCTATAAGTACTGGCAGCAAAATCAGACCGCTGAAAATCGCAATTATTTTATCGAAGCGAGAAACGAGTGCAAGCGTGTGATCGACGAAACTAAGGAGAAACACAATCAAAGGATCAGGAATAAACTTTTGCAATGCCCCAGTGGTTCCAGGAATTTCTGGTCGGTAGCAAAGGCAGTAAGTAACAACTTTACAAAAACGTCTCTCCCACCTTTGACGGACGAACGTGGCATCACGGCGACTACAGCCAAGGAAAAAGCAAACATGCTCGCCAAAATGTTTTCATCGCACTCTACCTTAGACGTGCCCCAAGGCAAGACTCTCCCCACTATACCGAACATCAACACCACCATGGCAGAAGTCAAGTTTTCTCATCGTGATATTCGCAAAACCCTTAAAGCACTAGATACGCAAAAGGCATCAGGACCGGACGGAATACCTACCATCGTGCTAAAGAACTGCGCCAACGAACTAACACCCATTTTTTCCAGGCTTTTTTCTCTTTCTTACAGAAAAGGGATTTACCCATCCTCTTGGAAAGTCGCTCGAGTGCAACCTGTTCCAAAAAAAGGCAAGAAAACCACGCCCTCAAACTATCGCCCAATTGCCTTGCTTCCAATAATCTCCAAAGTCATGGAACGTGTAGTCAACCAGCAACTACTCAAGTACCTCGAGAACAACAGAATAATCAGCGATAATCAATACGGCTTTCGCAAAGAGAGATCGACAGGAGATATATTGGCCTATGTCACTCATATATGGAGTAGGGCAATTGAAAACTACGGAGAGTCTCGAGCGATTGCGTTGGATATTTCAAAGGCATTCGACACAGTTTGGCATGACGGACTGCTCAACAAACTACCGTCCTTGGGACTGCCCGCCTCTCTCTGCAGCTGGCTGGCTAGTTTCCTTAAGAACCGATCCCTACACGTTGCAGTCGATGGACGCATCTCGGATACATTCACCATCAACGCGGGCGTGCCTCAGGGCGCAATACTTTCACCAACTCTGTTCCTCATCTATATTAATGATCTGCTGACCGAAACGAATAATCCTGTGTACAGTTTTGCAGATGACAGTACCCTTGTCTCCCACTTTAGATCAGAAAAACCCTTACCAGCGACTGAGACTCATCACCGCAGACAGGAGCAGATTACAGCGATTAATCAAGACCTGGAGAAAGTTCAAACTTGGGGCGACCGAAATTTGGTCCAGTTCAATGCAGCAAAGACCCAAGCAGCAACGTTTACTAAGAGGGCCAATACAGCGGGCCCTGACATCATTATGGCAGGATCGACCATTCCTTCATCCTCGTCAATCGGGCTGCTGGGTGTCTCGGTCAACAGTAATATGTCATGGCATGACCATGTTGCTAACATCGCAAAATCAGCCTCCCAGAAGCTTGGTGCGCTATTTCGCAACAAAACACTCTATACACCGCAGCAGTTGCTCTTGCTGTACAAAGCGCAAATAAGACCGTGCTTAGAATATTGCTCACATATCTGGGGTGCCGCACCAAAGCATACCCTAAAGCTGCTGGATTCCATTCAGAAGAGGGCTGTGCGTCTCGTCGGCGATCCGGAGTTGACCCGGAATCTGGATAGTCTGGAACATCGCAGACATGTGGCCGAGATGTCTCTGTTTTACAGATACTTTCACGGCAGATGTTCCCAGGATTTGGCCCGCATAATCCCGCCCCTGGCAACTCCTGTCAGACAGTCCCGACAGACGGCAGGAGCGCGCTAGTTCGTCGTACAACTAGAAACACCTAGAACATCGCTTTACCAGAACTCCTTTGTCTGGCACACTGCATCACTGTGGAACTCACTTCCAGGACATCTGTTTCCCACTTATTACAACCTACGTCGAGCGCCATAGGATCTCCCTTTAGTGTGTGTGTCACTGCCATAAAAAAAAAAGACAGATGGGATGACCAGGTTGAAAAGGTACGATGGGGCTTGAATTCCAGTGTAAACTCCTCTACTGGAAAATCTCCTTATGAACTGCTTTTTGGCTATTTTCCACGAGGTGTAACTAATGCGTTGCTAGCTTATGAGGTCGTAGAGCCCAACTACGATGATAATTTGGGTACAACAAGCGATAAAGTAAGTCAAAAAATGGAAACCGCCCATTGTAAAAGTAAAGTTCTATATGACTCACGACATCATCGCGGTAAAGTATATAATCCTGGCGAATACGTGCTCGTCAGATGTTTACAGGCAAATAATCAAGGACAAAGCAAGAAACTTTTGCCCATATGACATAACCAAGGTCCTTGGCAACGACCGCAAAATAAATACAAAGGGATTGTATCATTAGACAAACTTAAGCCCTATAATGTAGTCGCAAGCTCAGAATCTGAAGCAGATTCGCCACAAAGTAAAGTGGAATGAGGCGGTGCAGTTTTGAATTTTTCTGTCGCCTCAGAATGCAGCTGAGCAGGTTACTTGCCTCTTTTGTTTTGTTAATCTAAAGAAACCTAATTATACGTCAAAGTTAAACTGTTTTGTTGCGGAAATTGCATGACACCACGATCGACTGGTTGATTCGTAATATATACTAAAATTGTGCTCGGTCGAGGGAAAAAAAAGATAGCTGGTGGGAAGGTGTAAATTTGCATAAGGCTTTTAGCAGATGAATATAGAAGCTACAGGATCAAACAAACATGGAAAATAGGCATATTTTTTAAGTCCATTCTGATTAAAACATTTAATATTGCGATTACTGTCTTTATTGTATTTTAATATTTTAGCCATTATAATTTTAGTTTTACCTGTTTGAAATATACGGTTTCGTGTAGGTGAAAAAGATGTAATTACCTTCATGTCCTGTCAGTCTCAATAAAAATAAAATTTTACTACACCAGAGAGAATATAACTAAAAGGAGAGGCGACAGCCTGTCAATCGATCCATTTATGTTGATGTACCCAATTTTGGTGACCTTGACTCTGCTCTGTTGACAACAATCCCACTTAGTATCGCGAGGAAAATATTTTAAGCCAATGACAATGACATCTGATCACCTGAAATCGGCGCGGCTTTTTGATTTTGACAACTATACCCTTTGAGCTTCGATTGACAGGCTGTCGCCTCTCCTTTTAGTTATAGTTATATTCTCTCTGACTACACCATGAAATACTCCTTAAACGAGAGACTAGAGATTATAAAATTATTTTACATGAGTCAACAAAATGCAAGAGAAGCAAGAAGATTTATTGAAGATTTTCATAGAAACATATCAGTGAATACAATACTAAGGATAAAACCTACGTGAAGAAAATAAATCCCTTTATGATGGAAAAAGAAATACGCAAAGGAAAAGAAACCGCGATAGAGCAATTTTAAATTACTATAGGCTTAATCCTATGAAGTCAGTTTCGGATGCTGTTCGGGATATTCAATATGGCACTGTAAGACGACGAAGAGTTACTCGAGGAACAGCCCACAGAACTTTAAAAATCAATAAATTCGTCTCTTTTCGTGTACTGCCGCTTCAACACGTAACTGCTGCACAAAAGGAACTTTTTCTCGTCTCCCAAATTATAATTCGGCACCAAGACAATGATCCAAACTTATTTAACAAAATTCTTTGGACAGACGAAGCAACGTTTACGACATCAGGCATCTATAATAGACATAACATTCATTACTGGGCAGTAGAAAAGCCAAGAAAATTTCGGACCATAAAATTTCAAGGAAGACGTCCACCATTCATGTTTGGTGTGGTGTTTTAAACAACAGAAGTTTGGGTCCGATATTTTTTAATGGATCTCTTAGTGGTCAAAGATATCACGAGTTTCTGCAAAACGAAATTGATTTTTTTTTTGGATGAGTTACCTTTGGCTGAATATCGAAATTTAATTTGGCAGCAAGATGGGGCATCTGTACGTGCAGTCCGTCCGTGATGTCGTGGAATTTTTAAATCAACACCATAACGAGTGGATTGGACGACATGGGACAATTTCTTTGCCACCTAATAGCCCTGACCTCACAGTTATGGATACCTTTCTTTGGGGTCACCTAAAGAATGTGGTATACCAAGACAGAAATGAGAACGTGATAGAGATTAGGAAAAAAAATTATCGTCGAAATAAATCGTCTTAACCAACAGAATCATGTTCTAATATCAAGTTTAGAGATGTTATATAGAGGATATAGAAGTTGCTTCGAAAACACCTACTATTGTTTTATTTAAGTTGTATCGTTAATAATTGCGTATTTCTTATAGGGATTTATTTATTTTCTTCAAATAGGTTTTTTATCCTTAAGATTGTATTCACTGATATATTTCTATGGTAATTTTTCAGTTTAACATTATATGCTGCGCAAAGCACGAAAAACGTATCTAGTTAAATAATTTTCTTTCCACATTTGTTGGTGCACTACAATCGCCATTACTTTTGCCAAACCACTTCAAAAAAAGCACTAGAAATATAGTCCATGCACGTCTGAAAATATTAATTAGTTATGTTTTAATTCGGTTCCAACTCAAACTCGACTGATAGCCCCATTAAATAAAATTAACTTCTAGTTGTAAATAAGTAAATATCGCTCATCCGAAAGAAAACCGTCACAACTCAGAAAAGTTTATTTCTCAGGAGAGACATTTAAAAGTTACCAATAACTGAAATTGGCGATCACATTACACATCAACTTTTTTATTACCTAAAAAGTATACATTTGTAAAATATAGTTCTTTGGGGATAATTTGTTGTTAACTCAAAATTTTCACTTTTCTTCATTTTGCAGGGAAAAAAACATATATTTTTTTTTAACCCAAATGTGTGACTGTTCTACTGTAAATTTTGCTAATTTGGGTTGGAGCTCATTTAATAAATCACTCTAAATTGTAACTATTTTTTTAATGGTGAAAAAACTTACAAGTATTACATGTTTTAACTATATTAAACTTATAGTTATAATATATAATGTAATGGATAATATAATATATAAACATATTATAAATAAAAGCTTATTATTTTAAACAGTCAGAAAATGAAATACAAACAAATCTTAGAAGACCAAAAAAAGTTAATTAGCCTTTAAACAAAATTTACGATAATTTTAAAGCGGAGGGAACATTGATTCCTATAATAAAACCAGATTTGTTTAAAGAAAACTATTTGATGAACTTTTACTAATATTTTAAATTCAGTGCAAAAAAAACTTACAAGTTATTGTAGTAATCAAAATAAATTCTTGGGATTGTTGTTTTTTTGTCTTAAATAGAGACAAAAGAGAAGCCTTCTTTTTTTTCAGTGATGCCTGGTTTTCGCGTAAAGGCGCATTTCAGAACCGTTTGTACCTCGTTATTTAAATCATTTTTTTTTCTTGACTTTTTAACGTCAATAGTTTAAATTCAGTATCAGTATAGGAGTACTTATAAAATACAGTTCCTAAATTACCTTTTCTTATCAAAATAATTTTAACATCCGAAATTCTAAAAGTTTCGCAGTCGGTACCTTTCGCAAAGTTATTAAACCCCAAATCTAGGCAAAGGGTTTTTAGGTCAAATATTTCTGCATAAGATAGTTCAGTAACATTATAGGGGGTTCCTTTCTTTTTTGCGGTTCTTATTAAAGTATAATACTGTTCTGGTATGAAAATTGGGCCAAATCTGAGGCTTCTTTTTACCTGTCTTTCAATGAGAGAATGAGCTACATCCCCTTCATTTTGAGTGTGGCCTGATATAAGGTACTTGTGGGTTATACTTCCTATGTTCTTAAAAGAGGCAATAGCATGAATGTACATAGTAATAATAAATCGATTTTTCTGTTTGTCCTCCACAGTTGTCAGAAAAAAAAAAACAATATCAACAACTCTATTTTCAGCTTCAGCTCTATCATTAATGTTTTCTAAATATTTTAAAATGCAAGTGCCAATTTCATTGGCACCTCTTTGCATTCAACATCTTTTGTCTTTAAATCAAATATTGTGAAATTATAACAATTTCATTTTGACACGTGTAGTATAACGTACCCGGGTCGATTCAAAATAGTTGAATCAGATAAGTAAAATTGTGGTTTGCCTTTATTTTGCCAATGATCGTCAAATTAGATTAAAAAGGAATGGATTAAAAAGAGGACCAATACCTACGTTGTGTTAGTATTATATTTAGGGAAATTTGAGGGAAAGGTGCGTCATGTAAATTAAACCACAGATTCCTAATACGCCTAATTTATTAAAGAAAAGCGTGCCGGACTCAGCCTGGAATTCACGAGAGGAAAGAGTACGGCAGAGAAACCCTCGATCTTAATTCCTAAACCGAATTATGCTGTATAATCTATTAGTATTATAATTAATTGAATTACTGCCTTCCGTACCACAATTTGTAGTTCTACACTTATAACAAAACATTTAAAACTGAAGAGATAGCTCTTCGGTCGGGAATCGAACCCTAGTCTCCCGCGTGCCAGACGCGGATGTGATAACCACTACACTACCGAAAAGGGGTGTTAGTTAGCCAGTCGCCGCTGGAGGGTACTGAGGTCCTGGGATACGGAGGCTACTCAGCTAAAGTTGAAATTGGGGCCAATATCTCTAGAATGATCATTACATTTATAACTAGGATATTCTCCCGTCAGGGTAGGAAAATGTTAGTAATTTCACAAAAGCTCTTACTTGCAATCACAGTCATACTAAAACCAAAGTTCCAGCACGAAAAGACAGCAAACAATACGTTTCATCATTTAAAGCAATGTTGTTCACAGCATAAAACGATTTCATTAAATGTACACCATCAAATATGAATTATCAATGAGAATAAAAGAAATAATTGTGCAAATTATGTCAATAACTATATCAAAATATACACACGTGTTATGCCATCAAATACTAATTATCAATGAAAATAGAAGAAATATTTATGCAAATCATGTTAATAACAATATCAAAATATATCCATATTATGCCATCAAATATTAATTATCAATGAAAATAGAAGAAATATTTATGCAAATTATGTTAATAACAATATCAAAATATATCTATATGGTATGCCATCAAATATTAATTATCAATGAAAATAAAAGAAATATTTATTTATGCAAATTATGTTAATAACAATATCAAAATATATCTATATGTTATGCCATCGAATATGAATTATCAATGAAAATAGAAGAAATATTTATGCAAATTATGTTAATAACAATATGAAAATGTATACACATGTTAGGCCATCAAATATTAATTATCAATAAGATTAGAAGAAATATTTATGTAAATTAGGTTACTAACAATATGAAAATATATACACATGTTATGCCATCAAATATGAATTTTCCATGAGATTAGTAGAAATATTTATGCAAATTATGTCAATAACAATATGAAAATGTATACACATGTTAGGCCATCAAATATTATTTATCAATGAGATTAGAAGAAATATTTGTGCAAATTATGTTAATAACAATATGAAAATGTATACACATGTTATACCATCAAATATGAATAATCAATGAGTATAAAATACATAATGGTACAAATTATGCTAATCACAATATTATAAGTTTCATTTTACCGACTTGTAATGACATATTGCACCACAGAAGCTAAACAATTCACCAAATTAAACTGTACACTCCGATGGCTTCTGACTCTCTATATTTCGTTCTCGAGCAATACCTGTCGGATCTCCTCCAAAAAACTTTATATTTTGGTACTTCAAATAAATTTCTGGATTCTATGGAAATTCTAGACACATTTCATGTATAAATGTCCTATACCCATATCCAATTTGTGCCGGAAATATTGACAATTAAAAATTGACAATTTTTCAACTTTGAACGGCTTAGAATAAATAATAACTTGTACACCCTGTACACAAACAAATTATGAAAAGCGGTACCTGCTGAAAATCTGATCTATTAGGAACTATTACATTTGCTTTGTTTGACGAGGCAGGGTTAAGGTGAGTCTCAATTTGGTCTAAGTCGATTGAAACTTGAATTGCTGTAGGTTCACTCGAATAAGGAGGTGACAAATCAGAAATACCTTTCTGGAATAAACCCAAGTGTTAGGAGAAACAGGTAATTGGAATAAAAATAATTAAAATGTTTACAAAGGCTTGCCTGCATGCGCTATTTTTTTACTTTCCAGAGCAACATGTCATAGTTCGCAGTACTTACCTCATCAATCTGGTGGTTACTTTTTGGGGCTTCGAGGACATCTAAAAATAGAAAAGTGACACATCTAAAAAAATCAAACATGTTTTCGAAGTTATAAGAGAAAAGTGACACAACTGCAGTTGTTTCACAAAATCTACTCTGCTTGATTTATTAATTCAAACGAAAAGTGACACATCTAACAATATTCAATACAAATTTAATATTATTTCCTGGAATAACGGCAGATCTCAAAATATGACAGTATTAACTTAGAATTAGATTTAACTTGGTCACTTACCTTCTTAACAAAACGACACAAATAGAAATATGACTGTTTTGTAGAATACCTATTATCTGAATTAATGTTGCAACACGAAATGTAACGGTTTTCTACAGTAAAACCGACGCGACCACGTTGAAGTCTGCGTGACAACTAAAAGTGTCGCTTTAGTTCCAGAAACTGCAGCCAATATGCACAAAACCAAAGTGACACTAGTGACATCTGTCGGCGCGGAGTATCTAACAGTTCACATGAGACACTTTTCCACCACATAGGCAACACAATTTAGAAATAATTTGCAGTAGAAAGTAATTTTTAGAACATTTTGAGTTGTGACGGTTTTCTTCCGAATGAGCGATATATCCTCCTTCTTGTCACTGTCAGTAGCAAAACTTCAGTTTAATGTGTCACAAGCTCACTCTTGTCAGATTTCTTTTTAAAAATTTCGCTGTAAATTTATTACCAAAATTCTTTATTGAAAATGGTGCACAATGATTGTCTTTTTCTCTCTTTTATTCAGGTGAATGATGCAAATACACACATTGAAACGTACCATTCGCTTTTATGTATTGTATTAACCCAAAACCCAAACTAAGGTCACAGTTGGATAGAAATAGAAATTCGCCATATTTTACATTTCTAGCTTTTCTAATGCATTAAAGAAGTAAATTTGAAAGAAAAACCAACAAAAACAAGATTTTATGCATATTTTTTTAACAATTTTGGTAAAATTATAATTTGTTTAAAATTATTATTTTAATAAAAAATAAATACACGAAATTAATTTGAATCAATCACATGATCTATCTCGCGTAACGCCTAAAGTGTATGAGAACTTTAACACCAAATTAACTGAAGCTAACCAAAACTAACCCAAGCTAACCAAAACTCACTAAAGCTAACTAAAACTAACCCAAGCTAAAAAAATTTAACCAATCTAACCGAAAAGCCAACTGAAATTGTTTCGCCTAGGCTCGCGTGAAGAAATGTTTGCGCAAGCCTTTCTTCACGCAAGTGCGTGGTGGCTTAAACAAGACGAAATTAACCAAAGCTAACCTACAATAACGAAAGTTAACCCAAACTAATTGAAGCTAACACAAACTAACTATAGCAAACCCAAGCTAACCGATATTCGTTTGCAAAGGACTGCGCGAAGCGGTTTAAACGAGACCAAACTAACCAAAGCTAACCTAAACTAACCAAAGTTAACCCAAAGTAACTAAAGCTAACCTAAACTAACCAAAACAAGTCCAAACTAACTAAAGCTAATCCAAGCTAACAGAAATTGTTTCACCTAGGCTTGCGTAAAGAAAGGCTTGCGCTTCGCGCAAGCGTTCCTTCTCGCACGTGCGTAGTGACTTAAACGAGATAAAAGTAACCAAAACTAACCGAAATTGTTTCGCCTAGGCTTGCGTAAAGAATGGCTTACACTTCACGAAATGGCGTAGTGACCTAAACGAGACGAAATTAACCGAAAATAACTAAAGTTAGAAGACTCTAACCCAAGCTAACCGAAATGATTTCGCCTAGACTTGCGTGGAAAAAGGCTTAATGAAAATGATATATGCACGAAGCAAGTGCGTAGTTGCTAACACGAGACGAAACTAACTAAGGTCGTAAGAAATCTCAGGGTACTTTGGAGTAGGTTTTAGATAGCTCGGAGTAGCTTGGACTAGGTCGTAGGTAGCGCGAAGTAGTTTGGAGTACCTAGGTCGTATGTTGCGCGGAGTGGCTTGGAACTAGTCGTAACTAGTTCAGAGTAGTTTGGAGTAGGTTGTAGGCAGCTCGGAGTAGCTTGAACTAGGTCGTTCGTAGCGCGGACTAGCTTGGAGTATGTCGTAGGTAGTGCGGTGTGGCTCGGAGTAGGTTGTAAGTAGCGCGAAGTAGTTTGGAACAGGTCGTAAGTAGGTCAGAGTAGCTCGGAGTAGGTAGTAGCATTGTTTATATTTAATGGTCGTAGGTAGCTCGTATTGTAGTTCATAGTAGATCGTAAAAACATGCTCATAGTAGATCGTAAAGCGTGTTTCCGTGTGGAAAAAAAATATACATTTTCGTAGAAAAATTTTCGTGAATTTCTATTTAGAAAAGCTTCTTTTTTCAATAGTTTCCAAAAAAAATTAAAATGACTTATTTCCGCAGATTTTTTTTTTATGATTTTGGGGAGGTTGATTTCAGCTAAGCGAAAGTTGATCCAAGCAAATTAACTAAAATTATAAAAATATGCAGAAAATCTTGTTTTCACCGATCTATTTCCTCTCAAATTTACTTTTTTAATGCATAGAAATATAAAAAATCGCGAATTTCTATGATATCCAATAATTATCTAAACTTACAACAATTAACCAAAGAAGTGATTTATTTTTACATTAATTTGGGTTAGCTTCGGTTAGTTTACGTTAGTCCTTTTTGGTTGCGCATACGTGAATTTGGGTTAGCGTCTGTTTACCTCGTAAGAATAGGTGCAACATTGCAACAATCCTCCTGCGTCAGATACTAAAAATGTCATGATTTGTACATTTCAGCTACTCAAAAGTCGAACTTTGGGGCTTTTTTGTATGAAAACCAAACCAGGAGTATTAATTTCAGTCAGATTTTATTTTTATTGACAACTAGCTGACCCGGCGAACTTCGTACCGCCTAACAGTCAATGGATGTGTTGTTAACTTTTAGCTAAACTTAATTTAGGATTTTAAGATCAATAGTTTATTAGGATAATATATATAAAGAAAATAAAAATTCAATAAAAGTAAATGATAAGATCTGGAAAGATTGAGACTAATCGATTTGACAGTCGTTGTCATTAATTCTCTATATTTTTGTTTACATTTCGATTCAAGTATTTTCTATTGATTTCACTATTTTCCGTTGAATTTCTATTTTATAATGTGTAGTATGTCTCTGACTTGCAGTGGACATCAATTATTACAAAAAAGCTATAAGCATGCGTGACGTGAGCTGTCAATTGCGGAAGATGGCGGAGTTCCAAACTTTGTTTATTTAAAATCTAATTTTCTGCATAATTTTTCTGATATTTTAATAGTTATTCTGCTATTCGGGGTGGAGACAAATCTAACAAATCAAAGATCATAAAACTCGGTTCAGCCGTTCTTGCGTTATAATTGTTTTATCTAATCCGACTTTTTTAATATATCCGATTTCCGTTTTAAGACGGAGACTAATCCAACAAATCAAAGTAAGTTCCTATTAAGGCAAAAATAAAAGTCAAATACCATTTTTTCCAAAAGTGCGGAGAAAATTCATGAGAATTATTGAAAAAATGTCGAAAAATCCCTCTTTTTCTTAATTTTGTTCTTAATTTTTTTCAGCAACAACTTAATAGAAACTTTTGTTTCTGCAGAAGGCTTTCCGATATACCATTTTTTTTTAAACTTATTGTTTGTGTGTTTTAAGGACCCTGTATAGCTTATCCTTAATTTAGCATTGCAAAATTACTTTTTTTTCAAGCATCAACTTTTATAAAGAATAACATTTTCTGAGAAACCTATAATAAAGAAATTTCCCATAGGTTGCGTAGTTTTTGGACACACTGTATATTTCCGATTTCCGATATTTTAATAGTTATTCTGCTATTCTGGGCTGAGACAAATCCAACAAATCAAAGATCATAAAAATCGGTTGAATATTAATTGTGAACGATGAACAACAAAGTATCTAAATTTTTATCTTTAAGTCGGTTTCTTTTCTTCGACATGATATCACCTGCCTTGGAAAAAATTGTTTCGACTATCGATAGCTCTTTATAAAACTATCGATTGTTCCGATAGTTGATTTGCTATCGATGTTTAAGCAACACGAAGTACGGATGACTGATCGACCGAATGAACTGGAATGATTGATACCAATCAATTTGACAGTTGTCATTTATTCTCTATAATTTTTTATATATCGATTCAAGTATTTTCTATGTATTTCAGTACAGTGGCGGCTCGTGAGGTTTTAAATAGGTAGTGCGCAATTTAAGTAGGTTTTTTTCGTACGAATAGGGGGATGCTCGCTGCAGGGGCCGCCGGAGGCTTACCCGCCGAAGGCGGAAAGTTTTGGGGGTGCCACGCCCATTTTTTACCCAAAACTCGTTAAAATCGTTTAAAAAATGAATTCGGCGCCCTCTTGAATGGTAATTGTTGCGCACTAACAGAAATTAATAAGTAGGTACTTATCGATTCCAGAAGGGTAAACCATTAAAACAGTTTATTGTAACTACAAATCAATAAAGTTCAAAAAAAAATCAGGAGAAGTTCGAAAACGTTAAAAAACATATCGGTTTGATGGCCAAAAATTGTTATTGAACATCTTTTTGTCGATGGTTAGCCCTTCGACTTTGCCGTTTCCTAGCTTTAAAGTGAAATTCCATTCGCCACAAGATTTCGGGGGTTAAAATGTCTGGTGAAAGACCGACCATCCTTTTTCTTGGCACATGTTTGGTCTAATTTTAAAACCGGCATCGGTCGCCCTAACCTCTTTATTTCAATCTTTTTATTCAGATCCAATAGAGAAAAGTTATTTTTAATAATATTGTCAACTGAATTTATGCCCCCACAGCAATTGTCAGAACGCGAACTACTAGCCATGACAGTAGAATAATAGTATATAAATAAAAATATAAAACACTAAACAATATTACTCACGAGTTTATATGCAGCTAATTAACAAGCGTCAACGTACCGAACAAAACAAAAATAAATTCACTGCTCGACTGGAGTATAATACAGAATAATACTTATAATAGTAGTATGTAATATTCGCCCTAAAAAACGATTTACCTCCCACTTTTTACACACCAGCTGAATTTTTCAGACCTGTAATAAATGTGTTGCATCAGCGGTAGCTTGAAGACGAAGAGGCTGGACATATTTAATTAGGGCGTAAACCCATGACGTCTCTCATTATTTATTGTTATACCATTGTTAGTTTATAAGCAAAAAATTTGGGATTCGCTCTATTACCTTGTCAAGACATAAGCGAAACTTTTATAAAGAATTTTTTTTTTCATTTAGGCCTTTCCTTTTTGTTAATTGAGTGTTATATTTAAAAATAACTATTTTTTAAGTAAATTTTTGCACAGTTGAAACCGAGATATTTACATTTAAATTTTTTTTCGGCCATATGGGCTAATGAAAATGATTTTCTTTGAATAATTATCAAAAAATACTTCCTACAAAGACCGTATTGTGCATTGGACCAAAAAATAAGTATTTTTTCCTCTATACGATGGTACCAATATCTCGATTTTTGATGATAGTGTCCTTTTGTGGAGTCTAGTTTTTTATTACCTCCGGAATAAGGGTTACCTTATCATGTACTTTCATCCCTGAAAAAATCAGCTTGTGACACCATACTATATACGCAAGAATTGCAAATTATCACTAAATTAAGCTTCAAAGTGCGGATCTAAATAGCGCACGGATGAGCCTTGACTTCTCGTGATTTTACGAACATTCCCGACCGTTTTGCATGACGAAAATGCATTTAACAAGAGCGCCGAACACTAGCGCTAGCGCACGGCAGATTTAAACTAGTTGTGGTTACGGACGGAGGCCGCCGTTGGACGCTCTGCGTTTTGATCGTCGCCGTCGTGCCTCGATTTCGCTCTTATAAATAATGTATTCTGCGGCCAGTGGAGATTCAAAAATATGTAAATTCGCAAATTATAGTTAGTTTATGTTAAATTGTATGTAGGGAAGATTTTATTTTTCCGTTTACTTTCGAAGGCAGTGCGCGCGCACGGGCGCACTTATTGAGAAGCCGCGCCTGTTTCAGTATCTTTCTAGATTTGAATATGCTACTTTCCCAGTATTTTCCGTTGAATTTATACCCTATTATATGTAGTATGTCACTGATTTACAGTGGACATCATATATTACTAAAAAAACTATAATCGTGCGTGACATGAACTGTCAATTGCGGAAGATGACGGAGTTCCAAGCCTAATTTATAACTGATTTTTTGTATAATTTTTTATCCGAGCATTTTTCCCATATTTTAATAGTTATTCTGCTATTCGGGGCGGAGACAAATCCGACAAACCAAAGATCATAAAAATCGGTTCAGCCGTTCTTGAGTTATAAGTGGTGTAACTAACACGACTTTGTTATATATATATA
>MU190661.1:14295-33195 GCA_016904865.1 Pissodes strobi | reverse complement strand
TCGAGTCCAGTCAGTCCTCATCGAATGGTCATGCGTTCTACGCTATTGTAGTAAATTGTATTCAAACATAGTCGTCATTCTAAGTGCATTCCTTCCTGTATCTGAAGACCAATATACGTACAGTTTGTTTCGAATTAAGCGAGTCGTTATTCCATCTGATATACAACCCCCAGCTCAAGGAGGAACGCCGCCAGTAATCCCACTCAGTAGTACGCACCAGGGAAGCGCCCAGATTCCTCTTTGACAATATCTTTTCACTTATGTGCTAATCATAACAATTTACAATCTGAAATTAAATCTACGGCTGATATTACATTTAAAGATGGAACTATTGGATAAATTTTAGGATTTAAAAACCAAACTATTAAAGGTGATGGAAAAAGTAAATTATCAGACAATCCAGCTGAAATTATAGAAGTTAATTCCTTATGTATAGATTGCAGTATTGCTGAAGGTTCCTATCTGAACGGAAGACCTGTCCATATTATACATCAATTTTTCCCAAACGTTTCGCCAGGATTTAAAATAATTGAAAGTCCTCAAAATATTATTTATTTTCCGGTAATAGTGAAAGCAATAGACAAAATTACTGTTAAAATATTAGATCAGAATCTCGATTTTGTTAATTTTCGAAAAGAAACTGTTTCACTAAGATTACATGTAAAAAAACTAAATTTATAATGGTTATTTTTTATAATAGAAACGATATTCAATCAACAGCCAATATTCAACAAATTCTAAAAACATATAAAGCTAAACATAATAAAGTTAAGTTTAGTAGTCGAGTCAACGCTAATAGATTAACAAGTACAAACAAACAATTTCTTAAATCACTTGGACTTAAACTTTTGAAATGAGTATACTTAATGTTAGCGAAAAACTTTATATTGACAATTCTATTACTCACTCAGAGTTGCATTCTTATGAGCCATATTTGCCAACAAAATTAAGCAACAATGATGAAATACTAATTCCCGTTCATGAAATTGAAAAGTATACTCTTCCCTGCGAAAGTTTTCTTTACATAGAGGGAAAATTATCTAAAGCAGATGGAACAGTTTCTAAAACACTATCTCTTGTAAACAATGGGATAGCATTTCTCTTTAGAGAAATGAGATATCAGTTGAATGGGGTTACGATAGATTCTATAAGGGATGTTGGTTTAACATCCACTCTAAAAGGTTACCTCTCATATAATACAAATGAATCTAACAAATTAAAAAATGCAGGATGGTCACCAAAGATAGCAAATACATTAGTTGATGAAAAAACTGGTTCATTTAATGTTTGCATTCCTCTTAAAATGTTAATGGGTTTCTTTGAAGACTATAGGAAAGTTATATTAAACGCAAAACAGGAGCTAATAATTGTGCGAGATAACACTGACAATAATGCTATTATAACTACCGATCCAAGTGAAATACCAAAAATTACTCTTCACAAACTAACTTGGAATATACCACATATTTCAGTAGCAATCCCTCAAGAATTATCATTAACAAAAATTATTGATATGGGAACAGATTTAGTTATTGCATTTAGAAGTTGGGAATTAGTTGAATATCCGGAACTGTTGAAAACATCCAGACACAATTGGCCTGTTAAGACATCTACTAGAGTTGAAACTCCTCGTCAAGTTATAGTTGCGTTCCAACAGGAGAAGAGAGATTCGAAAATATCAAATATGAGTGAATTTAATGATATAAACTTGAGAAATATTAAAGTTTTTTTGAATTCTGAAAGATACCCCTATAATGATCTTCTCCTGGACATAAGTAATAATAAATATGCTATATTATAAGAAATGTATTCCCAATTTCGATCTTCTTACTATGCAAAAACCGAAGAACCTTTATTTGACCCAAGCGATTTTAAATCAAAAGCTCCTATTGCTTATATAAATTGCTCACATCAAAAGGAATCTTTACAAGCTGGACCTGTAGTAATGAGAGTAGAATTTGAACTAAACAAAGATTTAGAAAAAGATACTTCAGCGTATTGTTTAATATTACATGATAAAGTTTTCACTTACAACCCACTCACTAAACTTGTTAAACAACTTTAATTTTCAAGTTGCTTTTAATATTACATTTCACCCCCACCCTCTTGAAGCACTACATTTATTTAACATTTGAACAAATATTTTTAGTTGTATAAGATCATTTAGAGATAGAGCAACTCCAAGCAGGTTTTTAATATAGTTCATGAAGTAATGATCTTACAATATGTTCAAGAAATTAGACATTTTCATTAAAAAATTAGAAGAACTGAAAAAACGTATTGAATCATATTCCAATAAAAACTTTGTGTTTAAAAAATTTGCAACTTTAAAAATATGAGATTAGTTTTGGATATTCAAGCGTTCAAAGATGAAAAGAATAAATTTCTACCTAAAGAATTAGCTGCCTATGATGGAGAAAAAATTAGTCATTATGTTTTCAAGCAACCATTTTCTTTGAATTCTCTTTCTCCTGAAGAGCACAAGCAAGCTGTATGGTTAATGAAAAATCACCACTGCATTAATTGGAATATCGGTTATACTCCACTACACCACTTTTCAACAATTGTAAAAAAATTTACTGAACAAGCGCAATTTGTTTACGTTAAAGGAAACGAAAAAGCAGATTACCTAAGAAAATATTCCAGCAAACCAATAATTGAATTAGATGAACAACCAATTTTAATTGCTTCAACACCTAAATGTTTTTATCATTCAAAGTCACCATCTATGTGTGCGCTTTCAAATGTGTTTTATATTTATAATAATTTTTTTATGAATGAATAAAAAAAAAATTTATTTAACTTTGTTTTATTAAATATATTTCATTTCTCACATTTAAATTTCCTAATACACACATATATTCTTATAATATAATTTTAACATATTAAGTTCCAATACAAACTTTACTCTGTCTTTGTTCTTTGAGAACTCGCTACACACTTGTACATCTTTTTTACAAAACTCAGCATGTTGCATATAGTTCTCATACCACAGTATATCTTGAGCTTCAGCATCATTTCCCGCAAGCGCATAAAACCGCGAACAGGCTTCCGACATCAAAAAGTTTTCATAAAGTTCTAACACAAAGTTCTCCATATCTTACACAAATACTTCAAATTGAAGTTCTCCCAATTCTTCTTCTGCCAATTTTATCACATCTAATATAGTTGGATCTCCTATATATTTCTTCAAACTAACCACTTCAACAAATAATCCCAATTGTTTCAGTTCAACTACAAACTGCAATACATTGAAATTTTCGAAGTATTGAGCACAAGCGGACGCACCTTTCGAATAATGTTCCGCAAACTCACAATAAAAGTCAACATATTCTGGTCTGCTATGCATAGCATTATAATAATTATCTGAAGTTAATTGGTTAAATTCTTCATGTAACTTTTTCACAGGCTCATCCATAACTGTTAATGTATATAACTAACAGCGACTAAATGATCGTAAGTATCAATGTTTCTTATAAACAGAAAATTCCTTCTTATTATCACATTGATGTTCTGGGAATGATATAAACTAGTTCATTATCTTCTTCATTATTATCACCATCTAGAATAGTTTCAAAAATATCTACAATTGATTTAGTTTCTTTCACAATAGCTCTTTTTTGATTAGTATATTTTATATTAATGTAATCACAATGACTTCTACACAATGGACAAACATCCTTCGTTTTTAACATTCTGTCAAGCAATCTAAACAAAATTTGTGTTCACACCAATTTGGTGTGCAAATGTTTTCTTTTTTCAAAGAACTAAAACAAATAGGGCATTCCTCTTTCAAATGCACTTCACTTTTTTTCTTTTTTGAACTAACTGTTTCCGAACTAACTATTTCTGAATTGACCCTCTTGAGTACTCGATTTCTTAATTTGAGTTCTTCCATTGAAAACTAAACTGTGAAGTGAAGAAACATACAGAACTGCTGGTTTTATTATGTTTATTTAAGAGGGGAGGGGAAAAGTCAGGGTCAGGGGCAAGGTCAACATATATGTAGATAAGGATGGGAAATGTATTAATTACATGATGAGAAAGACTCCTCAGTAACCCTCACAGAGGATAAGGTAATTACCTCCTCCGTGAGGACTCACTCTCGTTAACACACTACTTACCTCATTATTTTCGATGATGTTCATTTCAGTGAGACCGTTAGGCATGGGATTTCTACTAAAATAGTCAGCATGTTGTAAATATTTACCTTTTCGGTAATCAACATCGAAATTAAATGACTGTCAATAAAGCCACCATCTGGCAACCCTGGGAATAAGCTCTTTTTTGTGTTGGGACAACTTTAAGGAATTGCAGTCTGTGACTACTTTGAATTGTACACCCAGTAGATAGACACGAAAGTGTTTCATAGCATAAAAAACCAGCTAGAGTCTCTAACTCATAAGAATGGTATTTGGACTCTTCCGCCGATGTACGCCTTGAAAAGTATGCCACAACCTTTAGTTGATTATTGTGACGCTGAAATAGTATAGCACCAAAACCCAGGTTGCTGGCATCGGTATGCAATTCAGTTAGCAGAGTGTGGTGAATGAGTGTTAGTAATGACCGTTGACTTAGAAATGCACCGACATACTCCTTAGCAATTTTTTGATTGTCCCCCCAACCAAATTTTTAATTACTTTTCGTTAGTTTAGTAATGCAAGCCGTCCTTGCAGACAATTCTGGGATAAATTTACGAAAATAATTGACAAGGCCCATAAATTGGCGCACTAGCTTGACATTTTGTGGGTCGGCGGCTCTTAATAAAGCCTCGACTTTGCTTTTACTAGGTCGAACCGCCTGCTCAGAGACTTCTTGACCCAGGTACTCAATTTGTATTTCAAAAAAGTAATACTTTTTAAGGTTTAAGGAAAATCCAGCGGATACTAGTGCATCTAGCACCCTTTCTAATTTCTCAAGTCCTTCGGATATTGTCTTAGATGGAATTAAAACGTCATCGATATAATTAAGCGCGTCCCGATCTTTTAATTCGCCGAAAGCCTTGCATATAGCGCGTTGTAAAACTCCCGGGGCGTTCGCCAAACCGAGAGGCATACGAAGGTAAAATAGTGACCGTCTGGGGTCCCAAAAGCAGTCTTTTCAATTGAATCTGGGGCTATAGGTATTTGGTGAAAACCAGAGGTCATGTCTAATGTCGTATTAAGAGGCCTATAATCACAACGCATGCGAGCAATACCATTCTTTTTGTGTACTAAAACAATGGGGCTTGCATAGGGCGAACGGCTTTCCCTGATAATATTATTTTTAAGTAGATCCTTAACAATAATTTTAACTTTTTCCCGTTCGCAAAGGGGCCATTCTATATGGGTGGCAATGTATAAATTTATTTTCTGTTAATTTTTTGCTTAATTGTGCGGTCGTTATTGCCGATACGGAATATCCTAGAGTAATATTATTTTTATATTTACAAAGAAGGGCCATTAACCTATCTAGCTCATTACCAACTAAAGGGCTATTTACAGTTTTTGTCGAAATCTCAATATGGTTAATAGTTTTTTCGGTTGGGCCTAAACTTTCCTTAAGAATAATGCGACTTCCGGTGTGGTCACTATGGATTTCAATCCCTTTATGATTAACACGATCGCGCCCAATTATCGCGTCAGGAGTCATTACAGTATTACTTACTACACAGAAGCATATGTCAAAAGCAGTACCATTACTTTCAATTCTCAAATTTACTTTACTACTTACAAAGACGTTTTTATTTCCAATTCCTTATAATGTAGTAAACGCAGGCTCTAGGTGGCATTCAAGTTTTTTAACTACCTTTTCAGACAACAAACTATACTCCGCTCCCGTATCTATCAAATAATTGACTTCAAAACCTTGAATCATAAATGTAGTGCAAAAGTCACGATCCAAGTTTACACGAAAATGATTAATTTGCGATGAAGAAGATGGTTGGTCGCGCTTTTTAAGAAAACAATCAGTAGCATAATGGCCACGCTTTTTACAATAAACACAAAAAAACCTGGGAGTTATTATGCTCCCGTGTAATTCTTTTTAAGGCCGAATCAAAAGAATTATTAAATTTACGTCTTTTTGGGCAATATTGGCTTAAATTACCCATTTGATTACAAGAATAACACAAAACGGAATTGCTACTTAAATCATTTTTTGTATTATTATCAGAAAAATAGGCATGCCCTCTTTTTAGATTGACATCTTCCGACATTTTACTTGATCCAGTTAATTTATAATTGCCCAAAAGAGAAAGGAGTTGACTGACCGTCTCAACATTACTATTAAATGCAGCAGTTTTGACATGAATATCAGTGATATCCCCAATAACAATCTCTAAAGTTTAACCGATGGATAAATTAAAAATTTAGAAGATTTTTTTTTCTGGCATACTCACAATAGGAGTTTGCCTCTTTGCTGGTATATTGACTGGCCTTGCGAAGCTTTTCATTCAGGTTCCTTTTTGCAGTATAAAGGCTGGATAACTCCCTTCGAAACTCCTCCCAGGTCTTCTCCACATCAACAACCATTCTTTTGCTTCAACGGCAAGTCTGGTGGCGCTCCTCACTAACAGTTCATGGCCTATCCAATTGAAAACTTTTCCTACTCATCGCACCATTTAGCCGCACCGTCATCGTCACGATTTGGCTCAAAAACTGGTATATCAAAATTTGCCGACACTGTTGGCCGCGCACTAGCGTTTTTTAGTTCTTTGATCGACTCTGCTAAAATTCCTCCATTATGACACAATTCGAAATCCCGAATATTGCGATTTAATTAACCGGTTTATCGGCGCGGCGGTTAAATTACTCACTCGATGGATTCGCGTGTACTATCCCACTTCTGAGGTCAGAAAACTGGTAATTTGACAACAAACTTAAGAAAATTCGTAATTTGACAACAAACTTTCTATTTTCCAATCAAAAAATACTTATTAAGTACGTGAATAGAAAAAAATGGCGTAGCGCTCAGTCTGCCGACCCAAGAACAAGTGTCCCTTCTACTCTTCCGTTCCCTTCTCAAAATCCTTATCCTATATCGAATTACACAATGAAC
This sequence comes from Pissodes strobi, assembly GCA_016904865.1. Taxonomy (NCBI): domain Eukaryota; kingdom Metazoa; phylum Arthropoda; class Insecta; order Coleoptera; family Curculionidae; genus Pissodes; species Pissodes strobi. Next base: position 26,157 of record MU190661.1, on the reverse strand, counting down.
TATTCTCTTAGCCTAAGTCGTAAATTACGTTAAGAAAATTAAAAATGTCAAAAGACCTTAAAGTTAGTTTTAACACTAAGTATCCATTACGTCGCATATTCACAGAGAGTCCCTTGCCGGTGGTCCTGTTTAAAGAACTGGATACTGGCATACGCATCAATCACACTTACGTTCTTAACGTAGTTGGTTTAGAAGCCGAAATATTATCTATTTTATTTTTTCTTTCCATTAATTGTAGTTTAATTTATCGAGTCTTAATTTTATCTTAAAATTACTATTAAATTATTGATGCTCTATGATGATCTGCCAATAAAAATCAAAAAAGAAAAAGCAAATTATCTTGAGCAACTCCAACGGTAAATGTAGACTGTTCGTGTTCTCTTTTGGATTCATTTTGCAAAATTTTATCAAGAGTTTTGTTTCTTACTCAAAAATAATCGAGCAATAGCTTTAACTTTTGAAGTTTATTCATGGGGTTATAATTGAAGACCTTGGTGCAAAACCCGGACAAGTCCATATTTTATAACTTTTGGGAAATAAAAAAAAACCTTCTATTTTTCAATGCGTATGACAAACAGGTAGCATACCAGCTTTTTATTTAAGACATATCGAATAAAATTGTTAGGCAAATATTAAAAACCAATATTATTGAAAAACATAGAAGCTAGAAGATTTTGAAAATTTGGACTTGTCCGTTTTTTGCACCAAAAAAAAATAAAAAAAACGTTAAATGATAACTCTTAAGGGGTTTATTTCTATAAATCTCTATATATTCGATTTATTTCGATGTATTTTTTATTTTTAGTTATTTTATTTATTTAATTTTTATTTTATATATATTTCTATATATTTTCGATACATATTTTATAATATATCTCCTACTTCCTCCAAAAGTAATATAAAAAAAAAAACAAAAAACACTGTAAGTAACTTAAAGGTTTTATTTTTTTCGTAAACTGATTACAGCTCAATGTAGAACAGAAAATTAAATTTAAATAAATGATGAATCAGACTCATGGGATCTCTCTTCAACTACTTCGTCTTCAGGTGGCGGTTCAACAGTCGGCTCTTCTACAAAAATGTGTTTGTAGTACCACTGATCTACAGCTGGAACATATTTTTCTTCGAGGGTTTTAACGTCTGGAAGCTTTTTTTCATTAATAGGTAAAGAATACACTTGGATCATGTTGGATGTTGGTAGTGACAAAACAGTTGTTGTTCTAGATTTCAGTGCGGAATATCTAGTGAACAATGGAACTTTACCGGCTCCCAATAAATCACAGCGGTCACTGAATAAATATGATGAACCCGTGTGCTTGCCAATCGTCCTTACTACGACTGTTCCGCAGACAAGTCCTAACCGGTCTAAGCGCGACGGTGGCTATTTTGGTGCAAAAATCGGACTTGTCCTGGACTTGACTGTTTCTTGCACCCAAGAATGCCGCGGCCAAGTCCTAAAGATGTATATTTACGTTATTTTTCGTTGGACTTGGCTGATTCTTATACCAATCGATCGGCGATGTTTTAATGCATATAATTTAACGGAAAACGCCATTTCGACCAAAAATGGACTTTGGTTTTTGCAGCGAGGTCTTCAATTTGGCTCATCGACGTCATCGTCTTCTGAAATTTGAGGTGGTTCCTCTAGTGAGGTTGTAGCAAAAATTTGGTTCTTTTCCATGATTTCTAGGCTTTCTATATTTTTAACACAAGAAACTGAGATACGGGGATGCAGAGTGCTGAAATTGAGATTTTATTTTTGATTTTTTAAAATAACTTGCAAAAATAAAATTTTCACACAAAATTTGGCAGGCTACTGTTTTCTGACATGAGAAATCATAATTTGGCCTTGATTCTTATGTAGCATATAGAGGGCCATTATTTTTTTATTTTAATTTGCTTTAACTTTTTTGTCAGTAATCTTATTAAATTGTTTGGAATAAACCTTATTCCTACACTTTTTTCAACAATATTTTTCAATATTTCAACAATATGCTCTTTATTGAAAAATTAAAATATAGGTGGATGATAACGATCGGTTAGTAAACTGTTATTTTTGAAAAATCGAAAATAGTATCTCAATTTCAATACCCTGTATCTCAGTTAGTATCAACTTTCGGATGATATAAATTTGACCAAATAGCATTATTTTTATGTGAAGAATCTGCCGTTATACGTTGTACACCTATTTTCCGGACACCCTGTATAAGTGTATAATATATAGGGTGTCCAGAAATTCTCCTGCCAAATGAAAACCCTAAATTTTAGAATGGATTTCATGCGGATTCGCCGTTAATCTTCTTATTCGGAATTGCTTCCTAAGGGAGCTACGCCGAAGGGGGCTCCTTAAAAACGGTTTTTTTCCAAACTGTAAAGAGAACGGATAATTTTTCATTACAAATTTATAGGAAAAAAATTGTTTATTTTGATGAGATCTACCACGTACTCAGTTTTTGTAAAGTTCTCCATAACTTCACCTAGCGTCTTGGAGCTTAGTAACTTGCATCGATACAGAAAATTGCATTTTCTCAAAAACAGTTGGTTCAACTCGGATCTTTTTTACATAAAAGTCGTTCAAATATCACATTTTAAAATCAAAATACCAAAAATGTTACCATATTATGGGTTATTTTAACCTGTAACCCCTCTATTATGATACGCAGATGATCAACATTTTTAAATTTTCAATTCAAAATCTGCTCCAGCTTATACAGTAAGTATACCTAATTTCAAAATTTTATTATGAACGGTTTCGGAAATATTGAGGAAAAACCGTTTTCAGGGTGCCCCCCCTGAAGGGACGTAGCTCCCTTAGGAAACAGTTTCGAATAGGAAGATTGACGTCGAATCGGCACGAAATGCACTCTAGAATTTGTGGTTTTCATTTGGCAGGAAAGTTCATGGACACCCTGTATAAAAATGTAATTATTTTCATCCGATTTTTCAAAACTTTTTAAATACAAACCGTTTTTGACCTTAAGATTATGTTTGTTGCGAAATCCGTTGCTCTTAAAATAGTCTTGGTTAAAAAAACTTCCCTTAACAAAAAAGTACATTTTTTGGCAATCGCACAGTGAATCGTCTAATACAAGCTAGGGGGACAAAAATATTTTATTTTGAAATTTAATTCTTTTGGTCGTGTTGAATAACACTTTTAAATTTCATTGAATAATTAATCTTTTATTTTACTTTAGGAGCTGGGAAAATATTAATAATGAAAATTTTAAATAGAAAATAAAAATTCATGTAATAAATATATTTTAACACAATTTAACAAATCACAGAATATCCAATATCGTTTACTCGAACGTATAATAGACAAAATTACAATAACAGTAACAATAGTAATAACAATAATATAAAACTAACAATAACAAATGTATTATGATAAACAAAAATTAACAACCTAACAAAATGCTTAATACTACTGTATCATTACTCATTACATGACTCATCATCACTGTTAGATTCATCCGAATCAGATACTAAAAAATCTTCATTGTCATTGTCACGGGTTACCTGACGTGGTACTTTTGATGATATTGAAGGCGGGACAATTAAATTTAGAACTTCCACCGGTAATTTCTCTGTTCTCTTTCTAGGAACTTCTCTGAGTAAGTTGATTACCGGATCGGATGTTATTAAAAGCATATTTAGCAAATCTATATTTGTGGATATACGTGACTGCTTTCTGGTATGGTGTTAGCGGAATCTACGGCAGTCTTTATTTCGGGCCTCTTGACTCTTCAGAGAGTTGCCCGATTGGAAGAATTTATGTTCTAATTACCCCCGTACTATGTACCAGGATTTTGTGCACGGTGACTGGCATATAGTATCATGAATATAGATTAAGATAAAGGGTTCTGGTTTTGGAACAAAGTTTCTCATATTCATTGCAATTAATACCATAGCCGGAGGATAGCGTTCTCAATAAAATGCTAAAATTTTTAATTAGATTAACATCTAATCCGGTAATCTCTCCACTCAGTTCCGGATTCATAAAGAACCTGCGGGCCGTATTCCCATCATTCGAGTTTCCATACCCAGGTTTCGGTTTGTGTACTATTAGTCCCATCTGGTCCTTAAACTTTTGCCTTACTTCTTCCGAACGCTGTTTTACACTAGCTTTTTCTATATAGCTTTTAGCTTGCCACTTTTTTATGTCCAAACGATAACAAATGTATAACATGCATTCAAAAGAACGAATCCACGCGTGCAAAGTAGACAAACCGAAACCGTAATGCTCTTTTTTAACCACTACGTCTTTTAATTCGCCATTCATCAGTTTAGGAGTAGCGCCGCAGATGTAACATTTTTGTGAAGAAAGTGTACCAGTCAAAGCATTGCATACTTTTCCGTCTGCCATTGTAAGTAAAAGGTTGTGTTTTACCGAAATTTGAGAACCACGAATATCACAAAGTGTTGAAAGAAGTTGAGATACTTCTTCCAACTCCTTGTTAGTTTCTGATGTATTAAAATCAGTTGTTTCCTTTGAAAAAGTCAGCTTAATTGGTCGGCAATAAAGTGTGGACGATGGCCGTGAATTTTGCCATAAAATATTTTGGCTGGCATCGACACTCAGCCTTAATGGAATAGTAGCAAAAACAAACAGATACTCATCAGTGGCATCGCAGTTCTCAAATTTCTGTTTATAAGCGCTATGGCCGGAGCTCCCGTCACATCCACATTTGCTGATTAGTGTGAATGACGAATTAGAAGATATATCTTTTAGAACTTCACTTTGCGCTTCAATTAAACGTTTAGTAGTTTTATCCAATATGGCTTGAAGTTTAATCTCGGCGCGCGTTTCTGTTACAAAGATACGCTCATCTGCAGGGTAACACAACTTTTTAGATTTACGTAAGCTAAAATAAGATGGAAAAACTTTATGTCCCGCATTCAATGACCATTTTCACGTCTGTTTATAAGAGTAACTTGTGCACTTAGAGTCAACATAATATGCTAATGCCTCATCACTTGTTAATTGCCTGCCGTCGCATATATTATTACCAGACTTCCTATTTTCTGTGGATTTCAAACTTTCTCTAATCGAAGTAGCTATGTTCCTATTACCCTCCAAGCGATTTGCTACTTCAGCGGCTACGGTCAACTTGATGGCACTTCGCGATCCTAATAAGTCTTCAACCCTACGTTTTTTAGTTTTAAAATACGACTCTTCAAAGTTTTTTGGCCTACCTTGAGGCCAATTTCTTCCAGTTGATAAGGTAGTATAGGGATGTTCAATTCGTAGGTGAAATTCTATATCTGCGCCTTCTAACCAACTTCGATTTTTGTTTAAAAAACGTCCAATCATCATATTGGCTTCAGCCCATTTTTTGGAAAATTTTGACGAGACACTCGAAATTTTCAACTGTATATCCCTCTGTGCATCAGGCGTTACATCTGTAACACTAAATTTTTTCATAACATAATCCACTAACCGAGAATTTCGTTCTATTTTATGTTTCCGCCATTCTTCAAATAACCCCATTTTGGATATAGAGCAAACTCCATCTGAAAAAAAGTAATAAAAAAATATTGGGGATCGATGTGTTACTCAACCAAATGTCATTGTATAGCTTAAGATTGCCGTTACATATTATTCAAACGTTAGCTTGGATACATGTGGATAAAAAAAGTTGCATACGTTGAAAACCTGAAAATAAATAAGAATACAAAAATGTATACGTGAGTTTTCAAAACCCATTACAACATATTACCTGAATGCAAACCAAATTTTAGATTGCATAAAATACACATACATACCTTCTAAAATAAAGTCCATTTCATCAACATTAGTGTTTTTCACTGCCAATCTTGTTAAATCACTATTTATAATGTATTTATTATTTAAATTGTAGACATAAAAATCATAACACGGTTCGCTTCGTTTTAACTTGTTGTAGTTTACCGTATTAGAATATTTTACGCAATTCTTACTTTAAATTGTGATATGTCAAGGCTTGTTATAGTCAGAGTACTGCCGATTAATTGATTGTTTACATTGACTTTTGTCCACCTACTATGTTAAGTTTGTGATTAAATCGTTCTTACTGTATGTGCAGGTATACAAATCAAATAGATGAAGGTAAAATAGTTTCTTTTCTTATATCTTGAGGCTTGAGTTTTATTTCGATAATGAAAAACTAAAATTAACTTAAAACTACGCGAGGCTAAGTAGCTCGGTGACGACCGAAAACTAATAGAACTCTATGTACCATTGCAAGTGCGTTTTTATAGGAAATGGATAAATGCTGATCAGTGGCGGCTCGTGGGTGGTTACTGTACATGTGCACAAAAAAGTAGGAATTATTAAATCTTTTTGAAAATGTATTGCAATCAAGGAGCCACCGTAAATAATATGTGCATATTTAATTAAAAAGAAAATAATAATTATAGTTCCAAGAAAAATAAACTAATAACATATTAAAAACCACTTAATATCTACATATTATTTATTCATAAAAAAAATCTGCCCGCCTGTTTTTTGCTTTTGAACATAAATCTACAATTCTATCATTAAGGTTTGATATGTTTTTAAGGAGCCACTGTAAATAATGATATGTACATAATTAAAAAGGAAATAATAATTAAATTTCTAAAAAAATTAAACTAATAACATATTAAAAACCACTTAATATCTACATATTATTTATTTATAAAAAAAAAATCTGCCCGTCTATTTTTTGCTTTTGAAAATAAATCTACAATTCTATCATTAAAATTTGATATTTTTTTAACAAGATTTTTTTCAACACACAACATTGTCAAAGCATTTAGACGTTCTTCCCCATCGAATTCCGTAACAAAGACAATACGTTTTAACATCGAAAAACACCTTTCACATTCAGCAGTTGTCATAGGATTTGCAGCTATTATAAGTAATAATTTGTATGTTTCAGAAAAAACGTTGGTTAGATCATGATCAAAAATAAATTTCATTAAAGCGCACACAGAATTTTCTTTGTCGACACTGCATAAATTATCACGTTCATACAGTACCTGTAATTCGGTTTTTAATTTATTTTTGTCAAAATGCGGGTAAGAGTTAACTGTCTCAGTAAATGTTTTATCGGGGAAAGTTTTTCTATATTCTTTGAAATTTTCCACAAAAAAGACGTGTTGCCGACAAATGTCCGGTAAACTGAAATCTGTACTAAACGTGGGAGTTGATCGTATCGCATACCTCTTTGGCAGCAACGCTACAGCGATCACCAGGTAGCATCACATTTCTAGAAGGCCGTAAAACGACACCAGTTGTAGTTATATTGTCGATATTTTCTCGCACTTTGTGCATTTCACGATCAAAGGATTCTTGGCATTTATAAATGTACGTGGCACTAGCACCTCATTAAAAAAAATTCCACATGTGGCATAATCAAATGAAACACCTCTAACCAAAATTGAAAATTATCATTGTTCAAGAAATTTATTAAATCACGGGCTTTATTTGTTGTTTTGGAATCAATCAACTTATTATTGTTTCTAACATTCCAAAATTTCGTCCTTATTTTCATAAACGCAGTTAACAGTTCGACTCTGAAAAGACCACCTAGTTATTGCGGCTCGGGGTGGCCTTGCTTGAACAATTTTGTCTAAAACAGCTGTTCTTTTCGCAGAACGTGGAAAAAATTTTGAAAATGCCTGTAGATTTGCAAAAAGTAGCTTTACACCCGTATTAGAACAGACTGCTTTCTGACTTATTAGATTAAATTGATGCGCATAGCAATCAACAAAATGAGCATTTGGATATTTATTTCGAACTTTTGTTTGAACGCCATTGAGCCGTCCACTCATAACTGCCGCCCCATCGTAACTTTGAGCTATCAATTTTTCAGGGGATATACCCATGATTTCAAGCCCCTGAAAGTGCTATTGAGCGATATTCTCTGACGAATGACCGTCTGGCTTTTTAAATCCCCAAAAACGCTCATAAATTTTGTTTCTAAAAACGTATCTAATAATAATAACAAGCTGCTGAATATTTGAGAAGTCCGTAGTTTCGTCTGCTTCTATGGGCACATAACTAGCTTCTTTAATTTGAGACTGGATTTCTTCCCTACACACCTGTAACATTATATCTAAAAGTTCGTTCTGAATGGTTTTGGACGTTCCTTTAAACACTGTCGCGTCGTTTAAATGGGTTTGGAAAATTAAATCTATCAGATATAATATTAATAAGTCCAGGATTTTCAGAGGTTAGATCATGATCAAAAATAAACTTGTCATCATGCCCTCGTATAGCTAGTTCAAATGCTCCACAAAACCTATACTCTATTTCGAAATGATGCGAAGTAATAAATCATTTTCTGATGGCTGATACATAGGCGTACATAATTACGTACATATACGTACATATTTTAAACGTTTACCTGTCCTAATACTCGGACTTTCTCAGCATTATATTTATCACACTTAGGTTTTTTTATTACTATTGTAAGCATTCAAATTTGACGATTTTTTGTATGCATACCCTAAAGTTTACGTAATTGTAATTTTTCAGTTATATTTGTTCTTCCGAAGAAGACACAGTGTGTTTGTTTCATTTCATAGTTTCAATTAAAATGGCTAATTCAGTTTTCTCTCCAGTGAAACGAGCGAGCAAATGTCCATTTTCTGTTAACGAAAAGAATATTATTCTTAATGTATATGACGCCCTCAAACATCAAAATCCTCTGTATAGCGTTGATACTGTGGTGGAAATGTGTTCGCAAATGACGGGTGTTTCAAAAACGTCGATATATAAATTAAGGTGTGAACGAAAAGTGGAGCTGTAAAACCACCTATACCATCTTCAGGAAGAAAGACGGTGCCTATCGATGACGACTACAAACTTATAATTAGAATTTTGTTGAGGGCGGTTTGTTAATGTTTGAGTCAAATCATTCTGGCGATTACCATGAAGACATGAATGGCGATGTGTTCGAAGAATATTTTGAACAAATGTTAGATCTCATTCCACCTAATTCTGTGATAGTGATGGACAATGCGAGTTATCATTCCAGAAAAGTTGACAGAATACCAACTAATTCATGGAGAAAAGCGGATATTATTCAGTGGTTTAGACAGAATAACATACCATTTGATGAAAGTATGGTGGAAAAGGAACTGTTGTCCATAGTGTCCTCAAATAAAGCTCGTTTCACCGAGTATGTAGTTGACAAAATTGCACAGAAACGAAATATTACTATTCTTCGTCTGCCTCCGTATCATTGCGAATTAAATCCCATTGAACTTGTTTGGGCCCAAGTAAAAAGTTATCTAGCAAGGAGAAACACGACGTTTAAAATGAAAGATGTTAAAATTATCTTTGAGGAATCTTTAAAAAATGTCGATTCTGAAAAATGGCGTAAGTGTATTGAACATGTTATAAAAGAAGAAGAAAAAATAATGTGGAAACTAGATCATTTAATTGACCTAATTGTAGAGCCTTTAATTATGTCCTTGGAACATGACGAAGATTCGACGGATTTTTCTGACGACGAAAATGATATACCATGGTTCTCTACATAACTGTTTACACAAAATCGCAATTCTTATACCTTATTATATAAATATTATATGTGATAAAATGTTACAGTAATACTAACTGTTTTTGAATATACATAAATAAGTGAATAAATAAAAGACTTAGGTAAAACAGGTATTTTAAATTAAATACCCAAACGTACGCTACTGCAGGTAGAAAATGGCCCCTTTGCTAATAAAGCCTATTGTTTGCAGCGGGATTGCCATACAAAACAGGGTGGAATGGTTAAAATATAATACAGCAGGCTATAACAGCTGTGGCTAAATATTTAGAAATCACAAAAATTTATTTGACCACTCTGTTAGCGTTTTGCATTTATAAGTAGGTTTTATTACTCCGCACCATTTCGAAATAGAGTATAATGCAATCAATTATCCGTTTTAAAACATGTCTATTTTTGTCAACCCTTTTATTGTGTTGGGAAATATTTGTATGGTATGCCATACTTAATTGTTGGCCCACATCAGTTTTTCCCAGCATTTTAAACTCAATAAAGCATGACATATGCTTAGATGATCTAGCATGATGAGGTGCTCGACTGGTTAAATGTTTTAAGTCACTTACCCTCGAAACGGTCCAAGCACTTTTTCCCCCGCCCATAACTAAACAAACAAAACAGAACATTTCGTCTTGCACATTACATCCACAAATCCACTCATATTTTTCATGAATGTTCAAATTAAACTTTCTCCTATGTTCTCGGCTTTTAGTTTTGCTTACTTCTTAAATTTTTAAAAATAGCATTGGCCGCCCCAAACGTTTTATTTCTAAACGCTCGGCATGCGATAATTGAGTTTTAATTATATTATCTACAGCATTCATATTTGAAAACTAAAAACATCCACTAAAACTTACAAAAGGTTGCAAATATTTACGTAAATAATTAACGTAATGGTAATTCAACTGGTAACTAAATCAAACTGCGATAATACAGCCGACTGATTGCCTATTTATAACCCAGTAAAAATTTCACAGCGTTTCACTTAGTTAACGTAAATGTCCATATCGTCGTGGAACGTATTTTTGGTTGCCGATCCATTTCCAAATAAAATGCAAGATTATAAAAGGGTCCGGAATAAGCATGCCCGAGCCCGAAGCCTGTGTGATGTGTTTAAATCCTGATATTAGCAAAATGTTACCTTACATACTTGCGTAGATTTACATCGATATATAGTAAACCAGTATATAATTATAATATAACTCCTCCCTTCCTTAAGAATCTTTAAAACAGAAACTGGTTTGAAGATTCCTATTAAACTTATTATTGATTTTGGGTAACACATTCCTATAATAGTTATTTTTGTTACAAGTACCTAAAATGGAGTTTTTCAGGACGAATCATTGCTGTTTCCGGACGAGGCATTAGCCGAGTCCGGAATAGGAGATGAGTCCTGAAAAACTTCATTTAGGTACGTGTGACAAACACTATTTTTTGTCATACGCTCCCAAAATTTAATTTTTATTTATACGCTTTTTTGCAATTCTTCAGAACGCCTAAATTTGCAAATTTACCATAATTTTTGAAATCATAATGTACGACAAAGTTAGCTTAGAATTTGATATCGTAGCAACTATTTGACAATTTTGTCATGTCATTCGAAATTTTGACATTTAGACATATTCAGGAATTTTGGAATAGTCCGTAAAGGTTGCCATGACGACTTTTAGGGACTAGGCCTAAAAAGAAGCATTTTACGGACTCAAATGAGTCCGTAAAATAGCTATTTTTGGGAGCGTATGACAAAAATATATTTAATAATTATAAAAATTATTATAAGTATAGCATTATTACCAAAATAATAATGTATATTGATACACTTGATTGTACAAAATTAATGCCTTCAAGATCATGTATTTTGAGGTTTCGTGCGTTCAGTACACTTTGAGAAATTATCTCAGTATCGATAGTCTCGATATTAATTGGTTCAATTTGTCTTGTTAAATTAGTATTAAGTTGTATTTCTTGTAATTTTATTCGAAGTTTCGTTGTTATTGAGTTCTTAAACTGAATTATAATCGAATTTAGTTTTACTGTACATTTTTCAAGAAAAATTAATACAGATTCATCAATATTTTCGACAGATGTTTCCTGAGGACAAAAAATGTTTATTTTTTGTCTTTTAGCTGTGATTACTAAAATAGAGCTGTCTGCAAATTGTTTCATTATTGTGGACGTACTATCAACAGGTATCAATGGACAATGAGACTTCATCAGGGCTAATGATAAGGGCACCAGAAAGAGCAGCATCTGAAACATTAATTCGTTTCAATCTTTTTGGGTGGTAAAGTTTGTAATTTATAACGAGGTAATTATTTTTGTTTTTTAATAACAG